>CAWUFW010018710.1:0-211958 GCA_963921515.1 Calotriton arnoldi | reverse complement strand
GAGTGTTCTTGCTTCTGTGAGTCCTGAGATAAAGATACCGTGTTCTGGGTTGTCCAAACATTAGTACTTGGGTGCTAATGGGATGCTAAGCTAGTTGGGTTGGGGTTTTTGGGTGCTACGGTATATGGTGGCAAACCACTGTATTCCGGGTCTCATTTTCCTGTGCATAGCTCTGTGTATGTGCAGAATTACATCAGCAGGACATCATAGCTCTTCTCACTGAAAGGGATTTCTCCAAGTGTGTTAAGCGCTAGTAAAACCACAGTATTAAAAGCATACCAAATTCTTCATGGCAATTGCACCTAATGTTATGTCTGGGTGCGCGAGACTGGCCATATCAGGAAGAACCAGAATACATTGTTATGCGACCTTGTACATGTTTGTGCAGACTGAGCCCAACAAGGTGAACAACAGTAAATGCAGACAGTGCAAAAGAACTTGGCACGAGCAAAGGGCGAGGAAGGCCCGGCTCAGTGTAACGTGCGCAAAGAAAAGCAGCATGGCAGCCAGGCCTAGGCCAACATAACAAGGCAGGTAACAATCCACAAGACAGAGGGCCCACATGTACGCGTGGGTAGGCTACACATGATTGTTCACTGGTCGCCACCCCCAGTCAGTGTTTCGAATGGGAAGGTTGTCGTGCTGGTGGTATGTTCGATGTGGCGGATGGGCGGGCCTAGGTGCGGGCTTACATTCCGGACATGGGGGGTAGTTGGATTGGCGACTAGTTGCAGTACACACGGGACACGTCTCTTCCTTTCCACATCTGGGTCATCCCTTGTACTAACTGACAGTGATACAGTCATCTTCGCCCCAGCCCTCATGTCCTCCCTCGCCCCCCAATATGCATGCTCACCTGCGAGGCTAGCGCTTGCACAGGCAGCCCCAAGCTCGCACCAGAGAGGGCAAGGAGTGTATGTGTGGGTCCAGTTGCACGAGTGGGCTGTCTCAGGGTATGATGTGTGGTGGGACGCCGTCCACCTGCGTGGTGCCCCAAATGGAGACCCGGCCTGCATGGACTATGCATCACAGTCTTCGCCTTCCGGATCCGCCACCTGCGACACCCAGTGGCTGTGGCTGCCCTTGCGGCCAGGCCGCGTCCATCTGTGACTGATGGCCCACACATTCACTCTTTGGCCTCTCTGGGGAGGGCTCGGGGGTGGTGGCGCACGCGCTTGCACTTAGTCGCAATGGCATGTGGCGTGGTTGGTATGATGGGCAATGGATGGGATGGTGCGAGCCACCTCCCGTGACGTCAGTGCTGCTCGTGCTGTGGTGCGTCCCCCTACACTTCCATTTGACTTGTGCCATGCTAGACGTTGAGGTTCTATTGCCTGCGTGATATGACCAGGAGGAGCGCGAGGAGACCTCTCACACACCATGCTCCACTGCCATCCCGTGCCCTGTATCGCCTGTGTGGATTGACTATGTTGGGGTTGCACCTGGTCGACTGGGGCTGTGTGTGCCTTGTCAAGGGGCATGGCGGGCGCACAACAGGATCCAGCTTGTCCACAGAGGGTGGGCTGAGGTGCGCCTGGTACCGCTTTGTACGTGTGCCCGGCTGCTGTGCACACACGTGTTCACTGCCCCCCCGACAGGTGTCCTCTCACAATGCCCAGGGAAGCGGTGGTGTACTGTACATGACCCCTCCCAACACGGCGTGCTCCAACTTGGCATGTGCGCATCTACCCGTCGCACCCACCCACCTGAGCACTGTGTCCATACGACTTCACACGACACATGTGTGTCTTCCACAGTAGTGCTACTCATTTGCGTTGACATCCAATACCAGTGGACTACATGGTCATGTCACGACTGCCGTGTACTTCACATACTCTCATCCTCTCTCATTCGTACTTGTGAAATGAGTCAGCGGAGACAGTTCTGGTTTCAAACATTATATTGAGTCTTCTGTCCTCTGTGATGCAGTATAGTGGACACTACTGGCAGCGGAATACATGTTGAGGATATACTGAGCATGATAACAAATGGGATAGGGTGTGGGGTTACATCTGCTTGGCCAAGGCTGTGCTAATGTACATTTACGTATAGCTGCGGAGCTGCGGACTTTGACACAGACGGTATACATGTAGCCTACCAGACCGCTCGGCATCATGGGCACAGTCCATCTCAGTTCCATGTGACAGGTTTGCTGCGGTTGTTCCTCATGCACGCGTGCATGTGAGATGACATCAGGGCATGTGCTTGCGTGCATGCAGCGGCGTGCCACTTGTTGTTGCACTGTGGTGGTTACTGGACATGTCACAGTCACTGGGGTCGTGTTGTTGTTGTATGCACTTGTCGTCCATGCAAAGGTCCTGGTATGGGATTCCCGGGGCGGGGGTGGGAGGGTGCAGCACCCACAGACTCCAGGCGACCTATTCATGTCCACTGAGCGGTGTGTGTGTCCATGGGCGCTGGATCCATGTCGTGTCCTGGTTGTTCGTGCAGTTCCGTCCATGTGGGTGCGATGCACAGAGCCCATGCCACTGCCTCCCACGATGCATGCGGTGTTCCTGGATGTGATGGGGAACAGTGTGCATGTCCCGGTCATATCCGATGTCATGGCGATGTCGTTGATGGTGTGGTTACAGTTGCCGGTCGTTTGGTATGGCTGTTGTGGTGGTGACTGGCCAGTCCGTGCGGAAGCTGAGCATGGGTGCGGGGTTGGACTTCATAGGTCACTCGGGAACCTGCGTTGTGGTCCGACGTATTTACAGGTTGACAGGTATGCGATGCCGTCCAGCAGGGCTTCCATGTCATTGGTGGTGTACATGTTTGCCAGCCAATGAAGCGGATGGTGGCTGTCAAGGTGTTGTTCGTAGGTTGTCCCTTGGAGGACCATGATGGGGCATGCTGGGTGACATTCGATGTAGCTGTTCTCGATGATCCGTCGTGTGGAGGCACAGTGGTTCCATTTCAGTGCGCGTGCGATGTTGGCCACATACGCCATGCCCCCATAGGCAGAGCAGGCCCTGTCGTGTGCGTCCAGAGGGAGGAGTAGTGGTAGCAGGTCCGCCTTCAGACATGCCGGGTTGGAGAGGCATATCTCGACGGGATGCTGGTAGGGACACCTCCGACAGTAGAAGACGGGCATGACGCAGCTGAACAATGTGATGCGGTAAGTCAGTCGGTAACTTACGTTCAGCAGGGACAGGAGATCGCATCCCAATGTATGTATCGTGTTGGTTTGGTACAGCTTGAGCTGTTCGGCGTAGTTGGGTAGGTGTGTTGCGGTTGCCATTTCGCAGCGGTTCGTAGAGGTGGCGTGCTCCGGCTGTGTGTGCAGTCTGCAATGTGCACGCTCCGGGGTTGCTGTGAGCTCTGTGTAGTCGTGGGGAGACAGGACTTGTGTTCTGTTGGCTTGTTTGGAGGACACGGGCCCTCTTCCCACATGCTTCTCAGACAGTTCAAGGTCAGTGCTGTGTGACTCCTTCCAATTAACTTGCATGTGGCCGACATGGGGGAGTGTTTTCTTCTTTCTTCCCCGTCCGTTGTGTGCTTCTGTGATATGCGCTATCTGCCCTGTGGTCGGTCTCCTCGGCATGCCTGTGTTGGTCTATTCTTGGACAATGGCTGTATTCACCGGCTTCTGTCGTAGGGCTGTGGTTTCGGTGTTGGAATGGAAGGTCATTCAGTGCTGTCTGCTCTCCCTTGTGTGAGCGGCAGGCTGCCTTTCCGCTCTGCGTTGGGCCTTGTGTGTGGATGTAATTCTTGGGCCACCTGTTGTCGGTCCCCGGGCTCTTTGGTGTTCCGTTTCATGTGTCTTGTTCATATGTGCAGGGTGGTATGGGTTTTTCAGTGTGGTACTGGCGTTCCTCTTCCCGAAGGGGCCCTGCTTCTCCTAGTTGGCGTTGCCGCCGCTGTATGCTACGCCATGTTTGTTACACTGGGGTGTGTCCTGCAGTTGCGTGTCTTCACTGACATGTGTGCGTCGGTTGTGTGGCGTTGGGTGTTGTCCGTGAATTGGGCGTTGGGGACATGTCTGTGGCCGGCCTGTCACGTGTCATGTGCGTTCGGGGTGGGGCTGATGTGTGTGCTGCTTGGTTGTGTCCCTGTGTCTGTGTGCGACGCATGCATGGCGCTGCGGTTGGCCTCTGCGTTGTGCGCATGTGTGGCGGCGTCATCGGCGCTTTGGGGCCGTGACGGGGTGGTTGGTTCCTAGTCCCAGGTGGTGTGTACACATGTGTTCTGCGATGTTACGATTTGGCCTGTGTGTCATATGTGGATGCGATGGTGGATGTGTAGTGTGCACGCGCTGGGGGGGTTGTCCGCTTTTTCCGCCCTTGCACTGTGTGCGCTGTTTGCGTGCACTTGTTGTGTGTGTGCCTACCTGCGTCTCCGCGGTACGTTGCGTCCTTGGTGGTGCATCAGCAGAAGCATGGGAAGGGCCTGCAGTGCTGGATTCATGCCCGGGGTGCCGCTTCTTCGTTGTCCGTGCTCTGCGTCCGTGTTTCCGCCTCTCTTTCACGTGCGGTGTCTCTTTGCCGTGGGAGCCGTTTGTTTGCGGCATCGTAATTTATGCGCCGGGCGGGACGTGTTTCGTCGGACGGTGTGTGTCAGTTGTGCTGCGCCGCTACGTGTGCGGGCGCACTTTGATGGCGGACGGTGTTGCTGGCTTGCCGGCGGTGTTTGGCCTGCTTTTCGCATCGTAATTGGGCGGGCGTGTGGACTGCTGCGTGCCGGCGGTAACTGGTGGTTTTTGCATCCGCCAGCACGGCGGTTGTGCTTCCGCCCGCCATCGTAATGGGCCCCTTAGTTCATTCTTCTGCCAGCCATTTATTCTGGCTTGAAAATGCCCAAGCTTTTGTCGTTCCAGCCAAATGAACCATGATGCTTTGTCAGTCAGGACAGAGTTGAACCTGGAAGTACCAGATCCAAAGGGTCAAAGAAACAAGTGCAACAGTGGTTGAAACCTCTGACCCAATGGAAGTATTTCACAAAGCCTCAGCTCAAAGTGGGTGTGATAGATGCATTTCAAATGCTAGAGGTGTTGTGCTTTTGAAGTTTCGATATAAATGCCTAAACGCAGTTTTACCAAAGCCTAGCCCTAAAATAGCATTTATGGGATGGTTCCAACAAACCAGTCCTCTTGGATAAAAATCACTTGCTAGTGAGCAGCTCTCTATGGTTGCTCAGCAACTGATATTAAAGAAGTATATTCTTCTTGCGGATTGTCCCCAGCAGATCAGAGTTGAACGAAATCGCATGCAGTTTTGAACAATATTTTTTCTTTTAAATAGTTCTCAACCAATTGGATAAAATATTCAGATAAAATATAGTCATTCCACAGTAATTTTTGTATCAATTCTAAAGCACAAATTCCTGAAAATATAGCAATTTACTTTTATTAACATTATTGTCATTTTTAATTAATAAGATGCAGGAACTACCAAACATAATTTTTCAGACAAGGCGTTTCTCTAACTCCATTGTTCCACCCGAACAAAATAGATACTGCTTGGTGAAGTTACTACTATTCCCATGATGCCAAACAAAGTCTGGAAAGTAATATTAATAAAGGCGAGCAAAGATTTACGAGTTTGACAGATGTCACTGAGGCAGTTTGAAGAGTACAAGTTGGCCATGACATTTTCCTGCTGTTTGCTTGTTAAAGCCACACTATTTTGACTCTGATCATTATTAGGTAACTATGTAGGCACATATGGTCGTTCTAAACCAAACAGCAGACCATGTGGCCATAGAGAATGCGCCTGGCAGGTAATAAAAAAGACAAGCCGCAGTCTAGATGTGAACTATGACTAAGCTCCAAAAGTTTTTTTTTTTTTTAAATAGGGATCTACAAAGGTAAAGATGTCTACCCTAATGTTACAGATCCAGGCTTGGGATCAGGTATTGACAGCAGCTCGAGATTTCCATATCCCTGGCCTCTTAAGGAGTTTGTCTTACACAACTGTGTGGAACTGAAGAGGTGAGGGCCATTTGCTCACTATTTCCACCATTGGGATTTCCAAAATAGCCCCTTCCACAACAGGACATTCCTCACCCTGCTGCTACTCTTAAAGGTAATGAAACCGATTAACGAATAGAAAGAATAGCGGCAAACAGGGCAAGGTGATAGTGTTTAGGTACAAGCCGCCTTAGGCCTGTCAAGAAAGCGGTGATCCCTCTATTCTATGTCAGGACTGGAGGCGAGGATTATGCCTTCTCTCTTCACTTTATTTTAACAGCAGCCAATATTAACAAAGAACAACTACGTTTCCCATGAACCCTTGGGAAAATAGTAGTAAAAGAAAATGTCCAATCAATAGACAGTCCTGTGGCCTCCAATCAGAGACATTCCAGCCAAACATAGTCTGTCCTCACTGGCCCTTTATCCTCTTTCTTCGCTGCGGCGCAGCAGAGATAAGTGCTTTTCTTGTTTCTCTGCATAAATCTTGTGTTATGGTTATTTGTAATTTTTGTATGATATTTTATAATGATACATTCACGTTCTGGGAAAGCGGCCCTGCCGCGGGTACACTCTTCGTTGATTTTGACTTTGATGTAGTGCTCTTTTCTTCCTTTGAAAACCATTGGTGACTGCTGGAGCGTTTCCGTTCCTACGCGGCCTTTTTCCTGGTGTGGCTCGACACTGACCTCCCGCCACCAGGGGGCGCCGGAGGCAGTGCGGGACTCGGCGTGTGCATTCGAATCCCTGAGAGGATTGCACGGCGTGCCATAGTTTCCCCGAGCTTCCCGGCCTGAGGGAGACGCCTATGTGGGTTGTATTGATCGTCCCGCTTGCCTTATCACGGCCGATCGAGTGCTATTATTACGCTCTGCTGCCTGAAATTGACACGGAAAATAAATACTGGCAGCAGAGTCTGTACTTTGTGTCACATGCCCGCTTGGGTCTGTATTTTTATCAGGCGCCTGACACCTGTTGGGGACAATACCCAGGCTGGATTTCATCAGTGATACCAGGTTTTTTCCCCAGGGCTTTGACCCATACATTTGTGAGACCCTCACATTAAAACTAAGGCTGACACCCAGCCTCTTCAGGAAGCACTCTTTTGGAAAGGCTTCCCAGTCTGCAACCCAGACCCACTGATTACAGTGCTCGTTAAGTCCAAGTGTACTATGGAGGAAGACTTCCAAGGGGGTGATAACACCCTGGCCGACCTCCCTTGGGACGACGAGTTCTACGATGCGGTAGACGCATCTATATATAGAGCTGTGGGGGAGGCCATGACTCCTCTGGAGGACAGACTGACCCAAAAAATTGATCAGGCCTTGGCAAGATTGGCTGCCCTTCCTACATCGCCTGCCCCCCAGTCTGGGAACCCAGGGTTTTCCCCACCATCGGACCTTGCCGCTCCCCCGGCCAAGCGCACCTGCTATATGGGAGTTGATTTAAACACCTTTGGCAGGCTCAAACAAGCCTTTCTAGCCACTCAACCGGCCCTGCCTCCTACAGAGGAGCTTCTCCCTGCCCCAGACAATGCTACCTCCTCCAACGACATAGGGGACGCTGACACAAAACTAGGCCCTTCAAGACCGTAGCTTCCCTCCCGACCCTCCCAAGACGTCTCTGACATGTTAAATCCCGATGACATTATCCACCCTCGCTCCTCAGAATGGTCCCCGGCGGACAAAGTTACCAATTATGTGGCGCTGCATATTCGCAAACCTTTGGAAAAAGAGGCCCGTAACTGCCTTAGAGCAGAGTGTCCCCGGCCGTCTCTGGAGTGTAAGGTAGACCTCACCCCAGAGATAGATACTCGTATGGCCACCTTTTTACAAAAGTTCATGAAGGACCCGAAGAAAGGTATTGATAGGTCCTGGCATGCATGCCAGGACAAGCTCCTGGACATTTTGGGACCCCTCACCAAAATTTTGGACATGGCAGAGGAAGCCAAACTGACAGGTTCCCTGATTTCCCCAGAGTCCCTGACGGGGTGGGCACAAAGGGTCATTGTATTCTTGGGCAACGCCAACTGTGCCCTTTTCACGGAGCATCGCTGCTCCCTTCTCATTAAGGGAGACCCCAAGTTAGGGAATCTCGCTGATTCTGAGGCAGGGGCTGTGGCACTAGGAGGGCTCTTTGGAGAGCCGTTCGTCAAGGAGTTAGGTAAATTCGTAAATACGTTTACCTCCCTTGATAAATCATCTATTAAAAAAGTTTTTCCCCGGGTTTTTCACAGGGCCAGTCGAGGTAGGCACGCTCGACCGGCCGCCCTTCTAACCAACTCCCCCCAAGGGGACAGGGCTCCAGACAGGGT
The DNA here is from genome assembly GCA_963921515.1 of Calotriton arnoldi. Classification (NCBI taxonomy): domain Eukaryota; kingdom Metazoa; phylum Chordata; class Amphibia; order Caudata; family Salamandridae; genus Calotriton; species Calotriton arnoldi. The sequence goes on along the minus strand of CAWUFW010018710.1, from coordinate 203,733 downwards.
CAATACCAGTACCAATCACGATTCAGGAACTTCTACCCCACAAGAGGCCGACGTGGCAGGGGAACAGGATATTGTGGAGCAGCATCCTCCTCTAGTCCCGGTGAGTGTTCTCCCTTTTTTCCGCTTAAGGGTAGGGGGGAGGCTGGGGAATTTTTTCCATGCCTGGACTTCCATCACAGGGGACTCATGGGTTCTTCAAACGGTTCAGGGGTTCCACACAGAATATGTCGGCGAACCCTTTCAAGAACACAAACCCCGTCCCATCCAGTTCTCTCAACAAGAGGCCATCTTGGTGGACGCGGAAGTTACATCGCTTCTGGTCAAAGGTGCTATCACCCCCTCAACCCCTCACCCCCGGGGGTTCATCAGCAACATCTTTTTGGTAGACAGGACAGATGGGGGCAAACGACTGGTAATCAATCTCAGCAAATTCAAAGAGTGGCTGGTTTACCGCCACTTCAAAATGGAAGGAATTCATCTCCTCAGGGATGTCCTGCTCCCTCTAGACTGGATAGTTCGGCTGGACTTAAAAGACGCCTACTTAGTTATCCCAGTCTTTCCACCACACCACCGCTTTCTCCAATTCATTTGGCGACATCAGACGTACGAATTTACCGCCCTTCCCTTCGGCCTAACTCGGCTCCTTGGTGCTTCACCAAGGTCCTCAAGTCAGCGGTGGAATACCTGAGAGCTTGAGGTATACATATGATTGTATACCTGGACGATGTGCTCCTCATGGACACATGTCCCTATCAACTTCTGCACCACCTCTGGATGGCGGTGGACCTTCTGCAGGCCTGGAGTTTGTGGTGAATGAGGCGAAATTCATTCTTATGCCTTCCCTGACTCTTACATTTTTAGGCTTCGTGATAGACTCCACTTCCTCCACTTTCAGTCTTCTGACCAGGAAGGTTTCAAATATTCTGACACAAATTGAGATGTTCTCTTGCCAAATCTCAGGTGTCTCTCAGACAATTGGCCCGGATAGTGGGTCTCCTCTCCGCCTCCATCCAGGCCATCTTCCCGGGCCCCCTCCATTAACGAGCGCTTCAACGCCTCAAAGCAACGTACTTACGCAGGGATTGTCTTTACTCCCAAAAGGTGACTCTGTCTGAAGAGGCCCGGGAGGAAATCGAGTGGTGTTTACAGCACATGGAGGCCTGGAACGGCCGAGCAATCTTCGGGTCAGCCCCAGACCTGGTGATAGAATCTGACGCCAGCAGATCAGGCTGGGGGGCCAGATGTGGCGAGTTCTCCACAGGAGGGTTGTGGTCTCTAGAAGAACGAAGATTACATATCAACTGTTTAGAACTCCTGGCAGATTTTTTCACCGTCCATTGTTGGATGAGAGACTCCATCCAGTCCTCTGTCCTCTTAAAGATGGACAACATCTCGGCAGTCCGTTATATCAACCATCTGTGGGACACGAGATCCAAAGCCCTCTCAGACTTGGCCACCAGCTTTTGGCAATACTGCCTGGACCACCAAGTGTCGGTCACAGCGGAGTACCTACCGCGAAGGGAGAACCAAGTAGCGGACTTCCAATCCCACAACTTCAGGGACTCCAGACTCTGGAAGCTCGACCCAGAGGTCTTTCTGATGTTGAACAACCATTGTAGTCCTTTTATGATAGATCTTTTTGCCTCGAAACTGGACCGTCAACTTCCACGTTTTTTCAGCTGGAGACCGGACCAGTTGGCAGTAGCCACAGACGCCTTCCTCCAGGACTGGAGTCTGGAGCAGGATTATGCGTTCCCCCCCTTCGCAATGATCACAAGGGTGACGGCTCAGGTCAGAAGACAACGAGCGGAGGTGGTAATGATCACCCCCTTATGGAGATCTCAAGTTTGGTTTCCAGTTCTACTGGAACTTTCCTGGGATTCTACAATCCTACTCCCCCGGTTTCCAACTCTCCTCATGAGCCCCGATCGGGTTCCTCATCCTCTGATTCAGGGGAACTCATTGTGGCTCATGGCATGGCAGATTACAGGAGATGATGGGAGGTCCCAGGCCTTTCGGAGAAGGCTGAAGCGTTCATGTCCAAGGCTTGGGCGGTTAGCACAGTCAAACGGTACAGATCCGCATGGGGCAGATGGTCCTGTTGGTGTATGCAGCGGAGTCTTAATCCCCTGGACGCAGGTGTAGTCCACATTCTAAATTTCCTGGCTCATTTAGCCTCTGATGGTCTTGCTTACAGGTCAATAAATACCTTTCGGTCAGCCATCTCAGCTGGCCATATGCCGCTTAACAACATGGCGGTTGGGGAACATCCACTTGTCTGCAGACTTCTGCGGGGTATCAGACTGTCTCTGCCACCGGAACCCCGTTACTCAACCCTCTGGGATGTGAATCAGGTTCTCAATCGGTTCCTTTCCTGGTAACCTAATCGTTTTCTTTCACGGAAGGAGCTGTCAGCTAAGCTGGCCATGCTGCTCTGCCTCATTTCATGTCACCGTGTCTCAGACATGAGAGCTCTGGATATCACGGGCAGGATATATACCCCAAAAGGAGTAACATTTACTCTCCACAGAAGGACGAAGTGTCACACAAGAGTAATCACCTATCCGGAATTCCCGGACTCCCCTAGGCTGTGTGTGGTCCGCTGCTTGAAAGCATATGAGGAAATGACTGAGGAATTCGGCCCCCGGAAGTGCGACAACTCCTTATTGCATTACGCAAGCCTTTTACGGTGGTGTCTTCCCCCACTATAGCCAGGTGGGTTAGGTGGGTTATGCAAGAGGAAGGTATTACCCTTAAAGATTTTGAGGCCCACTCAACACGAGGGGCCATGGCCTCTAAGGCATTTGGCTTGGGTGCCCGTTTGGAGGATATCCTCAACGCGGCAGACTGGTCCTCGGATTCCACTTTTAAGAGATTCTAATTCAAGCCAGTGCTGGAAATGTGGCTCACCTCGTGGTGAGCAAGCTTTAAACTAGCATAATACTCGCCTCTAGTCCTGACCATTATTCCCAGTAAGCTGGGCGGACGCGCACAGGGTCTTTTCCAAGCGCGCAGACAGTCTTAGAAAGCGCGCACGTCTCAGCTTAGAAAGAGATTTAGACCATTCACCAGCCACGGCATTTTAAATGGGAACGCCGTGAAAAGTACGGTCTTCTAGCAATTTGCAGAGTGGTGATGCAGGGGCTCTTAAGAAGGGGTGAAACAACAACAAAGCCTCATTAACAAGCAAATGGTCTTTTAAAGACCTGTGAAGTACTCAGTGCGGCTGTGTGTGTGCCCGGGAAGCTGTCTCAACCCGGGCTGACACACACGACGGGGGGGGGTGGGTGGGCGCTGAAGCCCTTTGAGTCCAATGGGCGTTGCGCGCCTGACGTACATGTTACAAGAAACAATAATTTCTTCGTTTCTTATCAAACTACAGCTGTTCGCACTGTAGAATCGGAACTGCTTTGCACTAGCATTTTTATAACATGCACTGTAAACATGCCGGTCCCTAAAGTGCAGGCCATGTTTTCTCTCTCCCCGTGACCCCCTCCCAACCTTCCACACCCGCTATACATTCAGGTATGTTCGAGGTTGCTAAAATTAAATAATGAAAATGCGGGGTTTTAGGATCAGACTTGGATTCGGGTCAATGATGCCGTTTTTTACTGCTTTTTTAAATGTTTATTGTTTGGTTTCAAATGATGACTTATGATGCATATGTTGGATTTTTTATGGTATTGCTCTGTTGCTGTGCCGCTTTAGCACTTGTTGCAGTCATTCCTGGCACTGACCTTGTGGGGTGGGGGGTGCTGTATTCAAAAGAACTTTTCGTTTTATAGCAGGTGCTACAGATTTCCTTGGGTATCCAGCAGTGTCATGCAAAAAATAAAAGTACCAGAGCACATTTGTTTTCCATCCCATAATGGAGATCTTATCTGTAAATCAACCAAGCTGGCCAGCGCACCTCTGGCTATATTTACTTTCTGCAATAGCCATGTCAAGTGCCTCACTTTTGCGTTTCCACTTCCATTTCAGCTTTTTGTCCATCTCTCTCTCCTCCAATCTCACCTATACCCCTTCTTTTTTCTCTTTCCCTCTCTCAACTCTCTCTCCTTTCGTCTACTTCCTTCCCTCTCACCCTCTCCCTACTCCCATTGTCTCCCTCCTTCCCTCTCTCTCTTCTCCCTCCTCCTGTTTCTCTTCTTCCTTCTCATCCCTCTCCCTCCGCCTTTTACAAATGTATACATATGTAGTCTGTAGTTAATGGCTGTGATATCTTAATGAACAGCCTGTAATCTACAACATGTTCAAAACAGGACAGTATGGTATGCAATGTCACTGTCCTTGTGACTTTAGTGCTAAAAGAATGAGAATAGCTAATGGGCAACTGGCTGACGGCCGTGGTTAGGGCTGTGACCAGGTGTGTGTTTCTGTCTCCTCCTTTACGTTTGCGGTTTATTTCTCAAAACGGCCGGGGGTAATTTAAGACAGGTTTCTGACAATCTTAAGCTGTCGGCTATGTTGTATGGGAGATTACTGCGCCGGTCTCAGTCTGTGACTGGATAATGCTAAATGGTGCTCGGCAGCCTGTCTGCGCACGAATCAGCGGAGAGTGTGACACTTGGGCATCTGCCTCCGTGTGTAACTTGTTCATGTTGGGGCCTCACACATCCTTCCTGTTGGGCCGGGTCCCACATGGACAGAGATAACATTTCTGGTGCTTTGCAGCAGTTTTAAGATGTTCCTGGAGTTTCTTGTTGCTCAAATGGGTGTAATTTCTGATATTTATATGTGTCCCTCATCTTCATTGCTTGATTTTGTGCGTGAGAAAGAGTCACTCATAGTCATTGAAATGTCACTCATAATTACACTGAAATTATGAAAATGTCACACATAGCAATCTGAAACCTTGGCAGCTATAAATATAACTCTGGTGATTAATGCTCCTGCTGGACAGAGAGCGGAGTTTTGTCTAGTGGCAGTTTCAGCTCACCCTAAAGTAGAGCAAAGGGTTAATGTACCTGCTACAAAGACGTGTAACATTCAGATCACAGAACTGAGTGTGAGTGAACAATGAGTAGGGTAGAGTTAGTTTCTTCCCAAACTTCTCTGTCAGTTTCAAAATGACCATTACAAAAGCCTGCCCCAGTTTTGGTGGGTGTCAACAGATACTGTTGGAAAATCCCAAATGTATTCAACTAACATCAAGTAGCACATCACCACAAAAAGTTGTAATTCCCTTAAAATAGTTTTTTATTTTATTAGACAAATGCAGGAATTAAGACCTGCTTTACTTTGAAAGGCCTACTGAATGCTATGAATGTGGATCTAACATTGTGCCAGGAGCAGGCTAATGACATGTAAGCAATGGACCAACCCGTGAGTAGGTGATGTGTGCTCCCTGCTTGAATCAGCAGGCGTGCATTCTGCGCCTGTTGCAGGAGCCTGGGTTTTAGCAGAAACATGCACAGATAGCAACTATGCAAGTCTGACTTTAACACTACAAGTCTCAATGTAGCTCTTTCAATTTGTGTCGCTTTGGCAGAGTCTAAGATCGAAGAGACAGCTGCTGCTAACACATTCGAGCACCAAGATAACTGACCTTAGATACTTTGATAGGATCCACAAACTGATGGAGGCTTCAGACCATCACTCAAAGAACAGGAACCTCCACTAAACTACTGGAAATAGTTGACCTGTTTTCACCAGGATACTTTGAACAAGATGAGTAACGGGTAGCTTGAACATGATAAATAGACTAATATATAATACATCCCAGAGATTTTTGAAGCAGCCACAAGGCAAAGTAAATAAAAACATATAAGGATGTCCTAGAGTAAGGGATAGTGCAAGCCCCTTCTAAAGAGACATGCATCCGTATCCAAATGACATGGTGCTCTACTTGCCTGGTGGTAACTCTTGAGGCTAAAACAAAGACAGGATGTTATGGTAGAGATTGAAATTACACCTCTCACAACTAACATCAGCAAGCACACAAATTGCTCATTAATGTCTGTTCAGTATCCAACTCAGCAGTAATCATTAGTTTTCTACAGCACTATACGTCATCATTCTGTCTTCTTAGAGGGTGGCAGCAGGGACATCATACGAATTCTGGGGGCCTGGCAAAACATATTTTGGGGGCCGCTGTTCAGAACAACTTTGAATTTATGATCCATTTTCAGCTCTTTCATGCCCTCTTTGGCCAGGCCACTGACAGTGGACAGACTCACTGGTCCATATTCTAAATGTGTTTACATCTAATATTTAGGGATAGTGAGGTGTGTTTTCAATATTGTAACACAGCAGCAGTTCACTAATAGTACTGCAAATAATATCTGTGACATATGAATATGTGAGGTTCTGCTTTGATCTGAAAGAATGAAACAAACGCAAAATTTATTTTCAAAATGTCTGTTTCAAATACCGTTTTCCTTTAATTTAATTTGAATAGGGGTGATGTGTGAGAGTCCATTACAATCTGTGTAAGAATTATTCAGGGTCACTAGAGCAAGACTCTCTGCAGAACCGAGCTGGCTCTCTCAGAGGGCCCCTGAAAAGCTGGGGTCCTGGGCCAGAGCCCACTTTGCCTATGGGTTAAAACATCTCTGAGTAGATCTATAAAAAATGAAATGGATGTGAGATAATGCTCAATATTTTTTCACTGAGTATCCTGATAAATGTATACAAGAACTACATTTTATCTTTCCTTTCTCAGGTTTGCTGAGTGATATTGACATATACCACCTGCTGTTCTTGAATGCCCCACCAATAGCATGCTTTGCATTATGTGGCTTGTCAGCCATGTTCCAACATTTCAGTCATCAAGTGCAGAGTGTGAATCAGGATTCAGTCACTTGAACACTATCAAGTCTAAATCAAGAACTAGACTGGAGGAGAATCACTTGGTTATGCTGATGATGACAAAGGCCTATTTCTTAAATAGCAAAGTTGACCTTGATATAATTTATCAGCACTGTAAGAATGGCATGGACCAACGAAAGAAGCAAATGTGTCACACATCTAGTGATGCCACTTGACTCGTCTGAGCCACCCTTTCCCACAGTCTATGTTTGGCCTAGATGGGCACATTTCACACACTTCCTCTTAGCAAAGACATTAATCATTACGTTGTACATCAAAATGTAACTGTGTTATGTAATTGTCAACTTGCTAAATATATATTCTCTTGTATAGTCTTCCAGCAATCCCCCACCAAATGATCAGTGCTCCAATCAAGAATATTCAGTAAAATCTTATAATGGTGCTCCCTTCTGAGTCTTGCCCTTTTCTAGGCCTGGGGTATAGGTGCAACTAGAATAAACAATCAATGTCATGATGATCTGTCTCCACAGTGCAAAACTGTCACAAGACCCTGTTAATTAGAGCTATATGTGTGAAATGCACTTGTTCTCTATCTCATTGCAAACAAAAGTTTTGAGTGGTAATTGCCACGGATTTATATACTTGAAGGCTGCACTCGCATACTTGGCGCACACAGCCTTGGCTGCAGCGCATAGAGATCTTGCACTGCCGCACACGGAGGAAAAGAATTAGAGGGAACATTGGTCCTGACATAGAATGAAACATTTCCTAGCTAACGTAACAGAAAGTTTCAATTCTATCGGAGGCGAGGATTATCCCGCCCTAGCGATTTCAGATGAAGATTGCCCTCCCCGTATCAGAGTAAGTAGAACAATTTCACCTCTGAATTGTTTTTTGGCAGTGGTGCGATGTGATTGCTTAATGTCTGCTCTCACTGATATTTGTCCACATGCTTTGATGGATTTTCGCCCAATAAGTGACAATGTCTTCTTGTCCTTGTAGGATCTGATGCTAACAAACAAGACTCATGAAGGTAATCTAAAGGGCCACTGAGGACAGACTATGTTGGGCTGGAATGTCCCTGATTGGAGGCCACAGTACTGTTTACTGATTGGACATTTTCTTTTACTACTGTTTTCCCAAGGGTTCATGGGAAACATAGTTGTTCTTTGGTAATATTGGCTGCTGTTAAAATAAAGTGAAGAGAGAAGGCATAATCCTCGCCTCCGAGTCCTTAATAGAATTGAAGTCCGTTACGTTAGCTAGGAAATTTTTCATTATTAGGAAGTCTTTGTAGCTGGGAGTGGCAGAGATGGCATGGAGGGTCTATGTATATTGGTCATTTGGTTTCTGCCTGTAATTTAGTAGTGTAACTAGCCCGTTATTTACCTTGGCTGGATAACTTTTAGAACATCAAGCCACTGAAAAATCCACAACTGTAAGAGTTAACAAAAAGAAATTCCCATTTGAGAGTTTTGTTTCAAATTAGAAAAACTATGTGAATAGAGTTTTGTCACAAATTAGAAAAACTATGTGAATATGAACACTGCTACTCAGTTCTTAAAAATAATGTAGGGCAACACTACATTAATGGAAAGAAATGCAGCAGTTTACACTGCCCCATGTCACTTTATCTGTGAGACATATTTGACTGTGGGGAAATACATCCTATTGCCTAGGGTGGACTGCACTGCTGCAGCTTACTGCTGCAGCTTACTACTAATAGTGTCCTGGCAGTCTCCAGAGTCACCCTGGCCCCCTGTCACAATATCAGGACAGTACCACCGTAAAAGGGTCGCACTACACTGCCAGGAAATACAGTTTTAAAGATATCGTATAAAGCTGAGGCATAGTCTGCAGATTTCACAGTTCCTTAATCTCAAACTGGGAAAATGCCTTAGGCTGGAGGAATCTCTTACAGATGCATTGAAAATTATTTAACAAATGTGACATGTTATGGGTGTGCAGGGTCTGCAGAGTGAATTGAACTTTTTTGCCTCATGCAATCAAAAGAATCATAAAAAATACAGGTATATACATAAATAGAGGGACATTGCATAGACAAAATTCAACCCAGATCTGTGACTGGGGGTGAGTGTCTGAACAGTTTCAGCTCTCCGTCAGTCATCTCCGTGTATTCACATTGCATAGACAGGCACCAATCATCTCCGTGTATTTACTAACCCTGGGCGGTGAACTCCGCTCCCCTCTCGGAGTTTGCAGAATTTTCTGCACTCCGCGTTACGCGGAGATCGCGCAGTTCCCAAAACCTCTGCTTCGCATTGCAGAGCGGAGTTTTTTTCCTCGCTCGCGTTCGTCAACGTCAAGTTGGCGACCGCGAGTGAGGAAAATCAACCTCCCGGCAAGATTTTTCCTCGTTCTCGATCGTCAACATCAAGTTGGCGAGCGCGAGCGTGGAAAATCAACATCCTGGCGAGATTTCTCAACGCGGGAGGGTCAGGTTTCTCATTGCGAGTGGCCGCTTATGCTCGCGACAGCTCGCGTTGAGAAACTGCCCGTTCGTGTTGAGAAAGCTGCCGCTCGAGTAAAAATCTACTCAAGCGGCAGAAAAGGAAAGCAGGGACCGCTTGCACTGTGCATGGTGCCGTTCGCAATGATTGCACAGTGTGGACAAGCATCCGGCACTGTGCAATCACCGCGAACCGCATTTTTCTACCGTACTCCGCTGCTCGCGGAGCTCCGCGTAGTGTGACAGAGTTTTTTTTGCACTTCGCGGTGTTCCGCGTAGTGCAACTCCGCCCAGGGTTAGTATTTACATTGCATAGACAGGCATCTCCAACGAGCAGCTAGTGAGCTACTGGTAACTCTCCAGCTATCTGTAAGTAACTCTCCTGGTTGCAGCCCAGCCTACTAAATTATAACCTTTTGCTTGGTTCAATTAATTTATGTATACCAAAATTGAAAAGTGTGTATTTGAGATGAAAAAGTGCGTATTTTCAAAGCTCGTAATCTGATGCTTGTAGAAAAATCAATGAATTTCCAAAATATATTTAAAGCTGGTTTGAGTGATATATATTATTACCTTCATGTCCAGGGCATTGCAGCTATGGCTCTTATGTATTACCCATTTACAGGCATTCCAAATTGAGAAAGCCCTTTTTACATTGCTGCTGGCAACTCTCCTGATGCACTGAGGTAATCATTGCTTGTAATATTGCAATGGGTGACCACTAAGGCAATCTTGTCTGATGTGGTCACTGTTGCAACATTAATTCTAGTAGCTGGTGATGTTTTTTATTGAACAAACATAGCTCTTATTACAGAAAAGGTTGGATACCCCTGTCATAGATCGAGTTCAGATGGCCATTCATGTAGTATGCAGCATTTTGCTTCTGCCCACCACGGTTACCGCATGGTGCAAGGGAATACCTCATTTCTCCCACTGGCTCACTTGTGAGGTATAGCATTTTACTTGTTCATGTGCACATTTATTTAAATGTAAAACACTCCAGTGCCAGTGGGGTTGGAAAAACACTCTGCCAATGTGTTTTTTCCATTATTTATCCTTTTTTTATTTTTTTAGTCATCCTTATTTGTTTAAATCATGTTTTTAGGAAAGCCAATATTACCTGCTCTTTGCATCAGTAAAAATCCTATGATGTACATTAAACCAAGCGAGGGTTTCGAAACCTGCTTTAAGTACACCCGCCTCCTAGGAGGCACCAATACTGGTCTATTAAAATTCCATTTGATCCAATACCTGCTGCACTTAGCGGTAGAAAGCGATGACGCTCATCCAGTGACCCTATCAGCTATCCTGCTACATAAGTGGCTGAAGATCGCACGATCTGAGATAAACACTATACGTTGCACCTCAAGTGCGTGGTAGAGACTGAGTGAGAGAGCAGGGCAAAACACTATTTATGTGCCAGCATTACCTCTCGAGGGCCACTCAGAAATTTTGGTCACTCATGAACCTCTGACAATGGCTATTTTGGCTAAGGCGGTACTAGCTACATTAGAGGACCTATTTCTAGATGACCAACTCTTATCACTAGATGCATTTACCGATCAACAGCCTTCAACTGCGCTATAGGTATTCATATATGTCAAACTCCGAGCTGCTATACGTATATTGTATCCCCAATTCCCGGCTGCACCAGCTCTACTAACGGCGTTACAGGGGCTGTTGACGTGCAGTTCACGGAAACCAGATTATACAAGGCATCAATTGAAGATAAACAGGAAGGTCCGGGGGGGCGCCTTAGACAAATGGAGTGAAGTACTTGAAACATCATTACCCACACAGGATTGGGAAGCATGCCGCGCATTAACCGGACACCTCCCTGCGAACTGCAACCTCAGAATAATGTATTTCAAATACTTGCAACAAACATACTACACCCCCAGCCAACTGTGTAGATATGGACTCGGGGACAGCTCATGCTGTATTTGATGCAGTAGAGAGGATGCTGAATGTATACACTTTGCCTGGCACTATTCCCCTGTATAAAATGGTCCAAGGTGGCGGATATCCTATCAGAGATGGTGCTGGAGTGAGTGGAGTGCGCCCCACAGCTGTGTGTGCTGGAATTAGGCACAACACTACAGCCGTTCAACTGCAGGCTAGTGGCGGTTTCCATGCTTCGGGCCAAAAGACGAGTGGCAAGGCACTGGGGGGGAGGGGGGCAGTCTGCTCCTAAGGGAAATCAATGGTTGAATGATGTTGTATATTGCAGAGACGAGCTTGACGTATGTGGAGGAACTGCCTGCAGCCTCCTGACCTAAGGATATGTCGACGACTGTAACTGCTTATCTGATTGCACACCCGGATATGTCATAATAGATAAGATATGAATATATAGACAGAAATGATATAGGCGGAGAGTAAAAGAATGAGCTGTGGGATGCAACAGCGGAAAAACTGTTCCAGCTAGGTGCAGTAATGTTGAACTCTTATGAATTAGTGTGACAAGTGTGCCACCGTTAATTGCTCTATGTGTTTGTTATGTATGCAATTGCTCTGAAACGCTGTAATTGAATAAAAAGTTGCAATAAAAAAAGATAATAATGTATTGCATAAATATTAATTTTAAATAAAATATAAACACCCTGCAGAGCAACTTTATTTTAAATACATTTTTAGTAAATATAATTAAACTTTTTATTTAATTAATGTAAATTACATTTTGGTTTTTAGTAAATCTTTAAATATTTTATGTATTTTTAATAAGTTAACTATTACGTATTACTTAAAAAAACATAAATATTAGTTTTGCATAATTTTATGATTAACAAATATGTATATGTATATATATATATATATATAGCCCACTGATGGTTATTAGGTCAGCATTACAAAAGGAAATGTCTTTTTTCTTTTGCTAACAACTTTAGAGCTGTTTGACTAATCTTGATGAGACTTTCCCAAAAAGTGCTCTGATTTGCCTAGTTTGTGCATGAAATGTCTAGGGGTGATCTGTCAAGATGGGACTGAGAAATAGGGGGGACCCAAAACACAAATTCTCCATGCATTTTCCATAAACTCTTTTAAAAAGTGCTACAGAGTAAACTGCTAATGGAATTACACAAAATTTGGCAAGAAGCTAGGTCTTGTCTGAAAAGTTTGTTTTTTATGATTTGGTGTAAATCCTTTCAGAGGTTTTTGAGAAACTAAGGGCCCGAATACGATGACAGTGGGACCGCCACCAACAGCCCGTCGGTGGTGGTCCCACCGCCATCGCAATCATGTTTTCCGCCTGCAACATTTGGATGGCAGGCAGATGTGTGGCGGTCTGAAAGACCGACCGCTATGGGTCTGACAGTCGGAATGATTCCGACTGCCCATCGGACCTGCCGCATTCAGCAGAATGGCGGCGGTGCCTGCCAGGCAACGCCGCAGGGATAATTATATCCCTTTCCGCCTGTCTGTCAGCGGCGGTTAACCCACCGTGACCAGGCAGGCGGAAACGGATTTGGGTGCCTGTAGCGTGCCCCCCTTCCATCCTGGGCCTAGAACATGGGCCCTGGTGGGCACCTATGGTGCCTCTCTACATATCCCAGCACCATGTGGAAGGCACCGCATGGTGCCTGTCACATAGTGCAGGGATATGTAACATGTCATTTCTTTGTACTGCGGCTGGTGCTGCAGACCGCAGCACCCCCGCAATACAAAGAATAGACATTGCGACCACCATGGTGGCAGTCTCATCGTAATTAGGCATGTGGGACTGCCGCCTTGTAGGCGGGCAGTCCCCATTCCGAAAGGATGGTGGATGGACAGAAGTCCGTCGGCCATCCTAATGAGGACCTTAGGTTAAAAAATATTTCTATATCTGGACAGATGGGGTCGAGGAACGCTCACAAGAGTCTCTTGAACCCAATTAGAGAAAATAAAGTCTTCTAATTGGCCCAGGGAGCCTTTTTACCCTTGGGCCATCTTACTCAGCAAGGCTCTGATTGGCTGCCTGCACCATGAGGAAAAATGTTGCAGACCGGCATTACAGAGCTCAGAGACTAAGTCCCCTGTCCTGAATTTAGATTTAAAAAATAATATCAGGGGCAGGGTAAGGATACTCTGCCCCCCTAGGCCCTGGTTGGGGAAGGTGGGTTGCAGAGGGACCCCCCACCCCGGGGTCAAACTAAAAGAAAATGTGTTTAAAAAAGCTGCAATTCCATGGGACTCCCACTGGACTCTTGTGGGATTGCAATTTATTTAAATAAGAAAGTACCCATTGATGTTTTTCGAATGTATTCCATTTATTATTTTGGGGAAGGGGAGTTAGTGTCGCCCTCTACCCAAGCCATGCAGGGCCCCATGAACTACATTCCCTGTTGCTGACAAATATAATATTAGTTGAGAGGTGTGTGGCCCCAATCTCTAGGCTGCAGAGGCCTCAGAGACCCAAAGCCTGGGGCCCAAAAAAGTTTCTGTTAGGAGAGGAGACATGCAGCCCCCCTCTCCAAGCCACAAATTGGCCCCAACAACCTCATCCTTCAGGGCCAAACACTAACTATAAGAAGAGGGGTCATGGGGCCTCGAGACCCATTAATTTTACTGGCCTGCAAGAGCACGGGCAGGGAAAGCAAGTGTGGTCTCACCCGGCGAGAGCTTTGAATATTTCACTTTTGATTCCCTGCCTGTCCTCTTGTGGCAGGGAAACTCTGATTTATCACACCTGGTGGGAGCATTGCCGACTCCTGTGTAGGAACCCGGCTGAATTCGCGCGGCTCCCCTGCCACCCCCAATTTTATGTTTTGTGGGTGCCCTGTGTGGTCACCGGGGCTCCCAATTACCATACATAAGGGGATGGGGTACCCGGGGCCACTAGAGGCTTGATGAGCAATGCTCTGTGCCCCCTATCCTTTTTAAAACATGAAGGCCCCTGGGGATGTGGTCTCCTGGGCCAACAGTAGCTCAGGGAGGGGGAAGACACGTCCTCTCTCCTTTATTAAAAAATAAGGCACCAGAGGGTTTAGGGTCCCCGGGGCCTATAGAGGCCCGGGGATGGGGACCCCTAACACTAAGTTTTTCAGCCATGGGGAATGGGTCCCCGGGGCCTTTTAAGTCTCAAGGAGTGGGAACATACACACCCCTTCCCATTAATTTAATATCAGCCCTTGGGTATGCGGTGCCCTGGGGACTGAATGAGGCCCGAGGAGGAGTGCCATGGGCCCTGGGGGATGGGGACCCCAAGGCTAATATTGGCTTCAGTAGGGGGGCACATGCCCCCTTCCTTTTAAATATATGTTTAGGCCACAGGGAATGTGGTCCTTGGGCAATTATTTGCTTGACTAAGGTGGCAGCACAAGCCCCCCCATTACATTTTAAAAAGTCCCAGGGGGTGGAGTGTCTAGTGCCTGTGGAGGCTTCATGCCCAGTCCCATAAATTTAAAAAAAAATGGCCCCTGGATGGGGTTTACTGGGCCCTAAAGGCTCTGGGAGAAGAGACTTATGCATCTGTAGTGAAAGAGCCACTCTTGTGGTTTGGCACCCTATGATGACCTTCAACTACCACCATTTTAATTGACTTTAGTGTGTTATTTTACCCTAGCCTGGATATATGACACGGTCCTGCATATGCCTGCTTCTCTTCTTTCTTGTAATCTTGCTGTCTTTCAGTGGGAGCTGTCACGGAGTAGAACAGTCTTGCCAAGAACAGAAGGTGTGGGATATGCATTTGAAGGCGTGAGAGGGAGAGAGAGGTGTGGAATGTCAAAGTGCAGTGTTGTGAGCGGTGGTGCACACGTGCTCGGTGTTGTACATTGAGAGATAAAGTATGTGATGCTATAGGACATTGAGAGATAAAGTATGTGATGCTATAAGCAGTTGTGCAGAAATGTGTATTGTGTTGTACAGTTATAAAAATTATGATTTTTTACTATTGGCTTTGACATGGCCTCATGTCATCTTGTTTTCTGACTTTGCCTCGCTTCTGCGTGCACAGCAGTGCTTGCAAGTTGTTTGGGTTACTATTGGCTTTGACATGGCCTCATGTCATCTTGTTTTCTGACTTTGCCTTGCTTAATTATGAGTTCTTACTATTGGCTTTGACATGGCCTCATGTCATCTTGTTTTCTGGCTTTGCCTTGCTGCTCGCACGTAGCTGCAAAGTGGGGAGGGCAGGTTTCTGCTCTTCACTTGTTTTTCGCTCCTCACTGACCAGAGTGAACTGGATATTATCTGTAGAATGTGCAACTCTGCCTCGAAGTCAAAATATGGGAGCTTGGCCAGCCTCCGTTTTGGCCTTGACGCAGACTGGCACAGCCAGCTCGGTTCTTTCTCATGAGAAGGGGGCGAGGTTTTCTAGAAGCTTCGCCTCACGTTGAGTAATGATACTTAAGCTAGGAGCCTTCAAGGGCCAGGTGGAAGTTCACCACAGAATAGACGTATTGCTGTGGAGGTGACGGAACTTGAGTCCTGATTGAAACTCCTTCCTGGGCTGTCGAAGGGCTTCCCCAGCTTGAGTTGGCAAGGATGATGCAACTTCAATTGGTGAGGTGTTCCTAACCATTTTGTATATATTTTCTACTCTTTGCTATTTGTACATACTGCATTTTATTCCAATTGCTCATTTAATTGTTCATCGTAGTTAATTGATACTTGGGAATCTGCATTTACTGATATATTTGGCCTACCGTTTTAAACATTGCATTAATAAACTTGTGTGTGTTATTTTAAATGCACCTGAATTTGTCTTTTTGCCTCGCCTAAGGGGGTGCTACGTCTTTTCCCCGCCTTAGGGGGTGCTGCTCAAAGTATATGTTCTAAGTGCACCTGAATTTGTTTTCTTGCCTCGCCTAAGGGGGTGCTGCGACTTTTCCCCGCCTTAGGGGGTGCTGCTCAAAGTGCATTATTTAAAGGTACAGTGGTAAATTTGCCTCCCAGGTGGGAGTGCAGGGTTTGGGTGTGTCCTTTTAGTGAAAAGCACATTCATTACAGCATCCCTCCCCAATATTAAAAAAAAATAATTACCATCTCCCACTCTGTCCTTATTTCCTAAGGGGTGTTATATTAAGTCCCTGCCTTCATTATTTTCTATATGAGTATGTTAGAGTACCTGTGAGTTACCTAGTGTGGTTCTAGACTTATCCCAAGGCTGGGTTAGGGTACATTTACTACCTTTTAGTCACCTTTAGGGCAGTAGTAACTTTAGAAATTTTGTTTGAATAGCAATGCTATTTTGTGGTTGGCAGTTTGTATTAGCATGTCCCTCCCTAAACTCTTTTTTACCTCTCGCTAACTCCGTCCTTATGTCTTCCCAAATCCATCCCGTTTAGTAGTATATATTCATCATTTTACCACCACTCCCACAAGTCCCTCCCGCATTTAGCACTAAGTAGTAAACAAACATGTATAGAGATCTCCCTATAGAAAATAGAGGAGTGGTGGAAGTGGGAATTTCCACCTATAGTTTTGTGAATTGCATTTTGTAGTAATTAGTATGATGGTGGTATTACTTTACATACTACAAATTGCAGTTTGTTAATAGGGCACAATAAATTCCTATTCACAACAGTATATTTACACATGAGTAAATCAACACATACATTTACTCTTGCAATTTGTAGTAAAATTACTTCTTTTGGCTGTTTATCATTTGTGTGCGATTATACTAGAAAGTGTAGACTTGATTGTCGACAGAGGATGGAGCCAAATTTACATGTGTAAAGTTACTACTGAAAGAAAGGACCCATGAATGAGTTGAGCACCACACTTAGGGTCAGATTTCTTAAGGATTTGTGCTGTCCTTGCGACACGCAAGATGACACAAGGCGCGCAATCCCTTAATTCAGATTTAAAAAGCCATGCACAGGGTGATTTGTGCCATCTTGCATGGCTTTGTAAAGAAGCGTAAAGCAACACAGCTACTTGCACTGGGTTAGGCTACATTTTGAGCTGGCAGGAGTTCCATGGGTGGAGCCTGGCCATTCCTGTGCATCCACCCATGGATATGGTGCAATTCTAGATTTACTAAAATTTATAAGACTGGGATTGCAGTAAATCAGTATGCCTCTCAGAGGAAGGCATAATGAGGAGAAAAGTCATTTTTTCTCCTTGTTCTTTACTCTTTCAGTGTGTGATGAATTCTGCATCACACATTGAAAGAGGAAAATGCCTTCCTACTCAAAACAAAATCCTGCCCGTAATGCAGGCACCCTTACAATATGGTGCAAGGGTTCCTGCATTGGTGCTGGGAAGCACACAGCATGCTAGTGCAAGGAAAAGGCAGAAATTATCAATATTTTATGGCAATATGGAACATTT
The DNA here is from genome assembly GCA_963921515.1 of Calotriton arnoldi. Taxonomy (NCBI): domain Eukaryota; kingdom Metazoa; phylum Chordata; class Amphibia; order Caudata; family Salamandridae; genus Calotriton; species Calotriton arnoldi. The sequence continues at coordinate 186,233 of CAWUFW010018710.1, read as the reverse complement.
CTGCTCTCTCCCATTGCTATGCCGCTCTGTGTGAAATAATAGTAAATGTGCCCCCTTAGTTGTCAAATATTTAATTTAAATATATTAAATTAAATCACAATTATTATTTTAAAGATTTATTTGAACAAATTTCACCAAAAGTAATATGTTTCTAATTACTTACTATATATTAAAAATTGCAAGAAGTTATGTATAGAATGAATTTTAACTAATTTAATTTTTTTTAAATGAAAATACATTTATTTTTAAAATTAAGTTAGCAAAATATTTTACAATATAATAATATTCATTTTATATAATATTTTATAATTAAATTAAAAGTATGTGTAGTTTAAAATGTCAAAATAAATAAATTTATTTTAACATTGTTTCCTATAGGGTCCTTTTAAGTCCCTGCCTCCATTAATTTCTATGAAAGGGTGTTGCAGTACCAGTGGTGGGCCATGTATGGTGGTGGTCTTACTTCTGGTCCGAGCTGGAGAACACTTACTATTGTTTTGGGTCCTTATTGATTGTAGCAATTTTTAAGTGCAATTTGTGAACAGCAATGGGCTTACTCTTAATTGGGCGTGTGTCTTTCCCTCCTTATCTCTCCCTAAACTCCTCCTTACTCCTCTCTAAACCCCTCCATTTTAAATAGTGAATATGCCCCCTTTTCCAGCCACTCTCCCTGCTTCCTTACACAATCACTACTAAGGGACCGATTACGATGCTGGCTGAAACGGCTCCGACCGCCGGTTGGAGCCGTTCAGACCACATCATAATCGGCTGTTCGGATGCCTTTCCAACCAATCCATTTTGATGGGGTCAATCGGAAGGGTATCCGAATTGGATTTCCGAATGGCCTCAGACTTCAGCCTTCAGTAATCCCTTGTTCGGCTCTTTCCGGCCGAAGGATTACGATGGCAGATTTTCACAGCCTTTCTGTGCCGGCCTTTCCAACACAGAAAGGCTGTGGGAATCTGTCTTTGGGGGCCCCCAGCAGGGGCCCCATGGGTGCAACGCCACCGAATGGCAGCCTAGGGGGCACGTATGGTGCCCACCTGTTAATCCCTGCACCCGGTGGCAGGCACCTGGAGGTGCTTGCCACGGGGTGCAGGGATCAACTGCACCTCTGCTCTTAATGAGAGAATGCATTCCGTTCGGAGTGCATGCTCCCATTGTTAAGAATAAGATTGCGACCGAACAGGGTTCGGTCGCATCCTACTTGCTGGGCTGGAACCGATGACAGGAGGTCGTCCGGTTCCAGTTCCCAAACGATCTCAGACGGACTCTGGTCCGTCCGGCATCGTAATCGGGCCCTAAATTGTAAACCTAAATGTGTGAGGATTTCCCCATAGAAAAACAGGAGAAGTGGAGGTGGAGATTTACACTTGTAGGTTTGGGAATTGCATTTTGTAGCAAAAAAAAAGTAGTACTACTGCAGAACTAATTCACGTATTACAAAATACACTTTGTGAATTTAGCCCATTGTCTTTACCAATGCTTGCTGCATAGGGAGTAGTGAGAAGTCATGAGAAGGCAATAACAGCTCCTAGACTCCAAATAAGACAACATTTAAGACAACAAAACATTTGATCCCAAAGTTAATACATTGTTCGGATGATCATGCAAGATTATTATATAGATTCTGAATATACAACTCAAGCTAAAGATTAGAATTTGAGTCAAAGTGAGTTCATCATTTTCTTTGGACTTTTCACAACAAAATGCTTCAGCCGATTCAATCTATATTTTATTTTCAGAAATGTTTAATTTCCTAGAATGTTGGGAGGCCTATAAAGTGCCTTGCAGGTAACGTCCAGAACCTTTCATCGGACCATCCCTTTCACCAAGAGGCAATGATGTTTCTACTGCTCCTGCCATTGCGCTTATTCCTGTGAAGTGCTGGAACAAAGCAAGCTACGTGTTTCAGCAGTGCCTGCGGTTTTTTGTTAAAAGTGACTTTGTAAAGATGAGATTTGAAGCATTTCCATTGATAATGGATAAAGTTCTGAGAATTCGATTGTTATCTCATCTCTGCTCTTTGAAAGGCGTCCTTTTGATATCAAGAGCAACATCCAAAGGTGCCAATCTAACAAGGTCATGATTCCTCATTGGAAAGATCCTGTTTAGCTCTAATAGATTTTCGTACAAAAGAGCAAGAGAGGCTTGAAAATTCTCTAAAGAATTGCTTTAATTAATATTTTTAATCCAGTCCCACTAGCAATGGCTCAAAGTCATATACAAGATCAGAACGTTTTCTTTAACAAGCATTTGCAATGCATTAGGTCTCGCATTTACGCGAGTTTAAGCTATTGGCATTGTAAATGACAATGCGTTTTATATATGTTTCAAAAACCAAAACATAAATAAAAGGCATTGTCATTTACAATGCCAATAGCTCAAACTCGCATAAATGCGAGACCTGTTGCATTGCAAATGCTTGTTTTGTTTTGGTTCTTGTGTAACTTTAGTGCATATCTCTACTCCTCGTGCATTCCTTTCTTGCAAGATGATTCATAAAATAACATTCTGGCAAGAAGTAGTTCACCACTTTTATCTTGCTTTGGTGAGTGCCTGTCTTAGGACACCTCCCTTTGCACTGTCATCAGGACTGGGTGATTGAGCCAAAGGCGACTTATCACACAGGGTGAACTCCCTGGAGCTGTCTCTAAGAGCACATTGACTATAGATGTCAATTCACCAAAAGGGCAGGGGTAGAGGAAGTGAGATTCTGCAACCTTTTATCCCTTATGACATCACAATGTTGACCTTTGGCCCCATCCCTAGCCACTAAAGCACCTTCTACTTACAAGGAGAGTGTATTGCAGACAGTAAACAGGGCTCTGAAAACGATCTTTACATTCTCCTCCCACTACCGCCTACCTCTGAGAATGGGGTCAGCATGGGAACTGTCAGGTGTGCCAGTGAGCAATGCCTGATGTAACTGCTGCTGCCCCTGGCAACCCTTCATTAACTTCCATGGCATTAACCTCATCTCCCATATAATACAATCTTAATTGTTTGTGTGTCGCATGGGGGGTGTCCATGCCTCAAAGCTGCAGTTTAAAAAACAAGCTGTTGATAAGGATGAATATTAACATCTGGCAATGGTAGTGTTTTTGCACCAGATATATCTATCGTGGACAATAGAGTGAGCACTGCCCAGGAAAGGTTCTTGTGTCTGCTTTGAGCACATCCACATTTCATGTAGGCATGTTAGATCTCTGCATCTCTAGCAAACATTAGTAATGTTGCGCTGCAAAATGCACAATAGCGCTCACATATTTTGTGGTGGGAAAGATGCTCTAAAATACTATACTCCCATTTCCTTTGTAGTCACTAGGTTGCTTACTTTTTCACAGCCCTCCTTATCCCGCCTATGTTATTGTTGCCATCCTGAGGGGAAATAAGCCAGACTGACACTTTCACTTCTTGGAACGTCACAAGGCACCCTCAGGATGGGAGTGCTTGTCTCCTATCACTATTTTGATTGTGGCAAGCATGGAAAGAGAAGGCAAACTATTGCCGGCTTTCGCAAAAAAGACCTGCAGCTGAAGTCTATCCCACTTTAACATGTCTCACGACCGCTCTCAGCCCTCGGTGCTTTCTCCACTTTGGAATAGGGTCCCTGCTGGCAGACACTCCAGGCTCCCAGACACACACAGACATAGACAACGGACAACAACATAAGAGCCGGAGCGTCGTAGATACTAAAGAAAGCAAGTTTGTCGTCCACGGTAGGGTTCCACATAGTTCAGATTTTGCAGTCAAAACACGAGAAAAAAATGTACACTACATTTGGGACCATGGCCTCTAGGCGTACGTAACACAAGTGTATGCTTGGTATGTAGGAGGCGTGCTGACATTATGTAAATGTTTTTATTTAGCAAAGAAGGAGGCCTTCCAGTGACCCCATGCTCGAGAAACTTCACCAGAACGCATACCTCATTCGCTACTCCCGCAAAGACAGGGTACCTTGCACTCTGTACATCGTGCAGTGACAGGGCGGGCGCTGCCACCACCCGAGTCCTGCAGGGTTACACAATGCTACAGCCTGTGTTTCACTTTCATCTACGTCCTGGAAGTGTTGATGTAGCGCAAATACTCGGCATCCCGGAGGCAGCATAAACCCCTGCTCTCTCTATTGTGCCGCTCGCTCGAGGAGCCACACTGTGACCCGCCCACAGCATGATCCACAACACTCCCCCTCTGCGCCGCGCCCTCCAGCGCAGGATTGTGCAAAAAGAAGAATGCTTACAGCTAGAATTCCTCGAGTGCGGACTCGAGTTAAACAAGCACCCACCTTTAAAATGAAGCGCAGTGTGCTGCGCTGTGTAGTGCACCACATAGCGATCCTCCAGATGCTGCGGGTGGGGGTGAACGCGGATGCAGGGGAGAAAGGGGCAAGAGAGCACGGACAGTGGGAGGGGGAAAGCATTGCGAGCGGTGCGGACAGGGCAGTAACAGAGGGCCTGGGGGCTGCGGCTCGGACGTGGTGGGGGCTGCAGGCGCTCAGCGCACAGGGGGCAGCAGATGTCCACGCGGCTCTCAGTGATCCCTATGCGAGACCTACAAAACAACAAAGTAGTCCCTACATCAAAAGATATCGCCCTGCAGTGTACGTCTACTGTAGTTGGTCGATGCTGCTTCCTGCAGAAACAAAAGAAAACGGAAGTGACGGATGGGACCACTAGCCAACAATGAGCGAGGTAAGAAAAGCAATGCCAGATTGGACCAATGGCAAGCGAAAAAACAAAAAGAAATGCAATGGGTGGAGTTTCGCTGGTATTACTAATTATTTAATGCCTCAGAGAGGCAGCGCATGCGCTGCCTGTGCAAGACCTAAAAATGAATTTTTGAACATGAGTTAAAGAAACATTAACAATAATATTTTGCTTTTCTTCAGTGCATTCAGATAATCTTACCACGATAGCCATGATTGCCTAACTAATAAAATAGATCAATAGATCAAGCGCCTGCTGTTTCATGCCATCAAAGGTTTAAATTCCAACTGGGCTGACTTAGTCTGTCATCTTTTCGGAGGTTGCTTAAATGAGGTTCACTGAATAGGGGGAGATGGCACCTATTACTTATAAATCTATAAGCAGAACATTCTGTGGAATTTAGAGCTGCATAAAATACTTACGGCTTGAATTAAAGTATGCATCCTTTACTCTGTCCATGATCTTGAAAGACGACAACAGCCATATTTGGAGATAACAACTAACACAGAGGTGGCCTTTATACCAGCAGAAAAACACAATCACAGTGGTTAATCCGTAAGTATCAAACATTTATGGCTGGATCGTTTTTGACGCCCTTCAACCAAACTTTTTGGTCTTCAAAAACAAACTCCCAAAAGTTTTTATCCCTGGGTGTGGGAGTCATTATTTGTATTTTTCTGTTCGTCACTGACCTGTTTTTTCTAGCGGTGATTGACAGAAAATAGTTTTCAGGCCGTCAGCCCTAAACGTTCAGGTAGTCAGATGCCCTTGTTCTGACTGCCAGCGCTCCGTGAAGCCACTGAAATAAGCTTTCCTTCAAAGGAGCCATCAGGAGCACCACTGACGGAAAGCTGACAATCCACCTGACTAAATAGGACAGGGGGACTGAGAGTTTGGAAGAGCACCCAGTCCACCAATCTCCAAATCAAGTCCTTAATTAGGTTTTCATTCACTTTTTAAAGGATTTTGTTTTACATCTATTCCAAAGACTGTCATTTTCGACATTGTTTCTGAAGTACCTGCAAAGTAGCTAAAGGCAGAACATTATCATACCACTCTGGGGAGTCAAACAGCGCAGTATGGTGGCATTACTTAATATCTGCAAATTCGAAGCTCTGCCGAAGCAGAAAATACTAATACACCATCCCTCACCCTTTCGTTTTATGAGTTTTGTTGTGCACAATAGGTCATTTTGTTTCTCCAAATATTTTCAATCCTGCTTCTTGGAAAAAATCACTGAATAACTATAGCATTAATTGACCTATCAGCCCCATGCCTTGACCAGGATACGCAAAATGGAATCACAGGCATTCCACCACGATGTAGGATTCATAGCAGAATCCACTCAAGACAAAGAGTTTTGCTCACCCTCCCATAAAATAACTTGTTTGGAGACAACAACATTTTTGGAAAAAGGCCCTCTCTGAAGGGTCACCCCAAACTTTGTGGATCTTCTGGATCTTGAACTGAACCTCTGTCAGAAGGACTGCTGTGCTGCTTAAAGGACTCAACTGGACTGCTTTTCGGGAAGAACTGCTTTGCTGCTAGTTGCCTTGCTGCCTGCTGCTCCCTGACTATGCTGAAGGAGAGCTGACCTCTGCCTTCCCTCCAAGTGATCTCCAAGGGTTTAATGACTTGTCTCCTGTTTTCTGAAGTCTCAGGCACACAAAAGACTTCCTGCAATTCTGCTGATGCTGCTGGACTCTGCCTTGTGTGAGTCCTACCCTTGCTCAAGTGCCCTTTCCACGTTCTGGGCCTCAGAAGAGGGCTCTGCAGCTGTGTTGCTACAAAACCAACACATCGTCACCTTTGCAACAATCGGAACTGACACATCGCCCTTCGACGCTGACGCAGAGGCTGTTTGACAACAGCGGTTCTACAGCCTGCACGGCCTGATGACAACGCTCTGCATGGCTCAATGACAACGAAATGCCTTCACCTCAGCAAAGTTCGATGATGACGCAGTGGCCCGACTGCGTGGAAAAGATTGGTGAATTGTGCCCTCAGAGTTGACACTTTTCACCTGAGTGGCTCCTGTAGCCTGCCTGCCTTCCATCTCGGTTGGCCTGAACTTTGGATTTGCACCAGTGCCTCCCGACCTCAAGTAACCTTTTGACCGCTAGTGACTTCTAAGCCCTGTTTTTGCATTCAATCTTTAAAAATTCATATCTCGTCTTCTACTGGTTGGATTTTTGTCCTTTGAGTCCTATTTGTCTCTGGTAAATATTCTCTATTTTCCTAAACCGGTGTGGAATCTTTTTGTGGGGCTTTTTATTGTGTTACTGTGTGTGTGTGTTTTGCACCAATACTTTACACATTGCCTCTTGAGATAAGGCTGACTGCTCTGTGCCAAGCTACCAGAGGGTGAGCACAGGCTAAACTTTAGAATGTATGTAGCGTACCCTGACTAGAGTGGTGGTTCCTGCCTGGCCTGGGTGCATACCTCAGCCAACCAGGAATTCCATTTCTAACATTGATGAACTGCAGGGAGGATAGGACTTGTGTTTGTGCAATACCATATAGTAATTCAGTGTTCACTTCAACTCTATACAAAGACCACTATGAGTTTCAAACTCCCGGTTTTCTCAATTGGTAACTTTTCTCAATTTGCTCCTGCTTCATCTTCATCGACTTGGGACTCTGTGTGTTGTTGCACCAGTGAAACCTTGACAGAATGGAAATGGATCTCAGCTGCCTGTCATCTTACAGTATGAGGGAGCTGAGTAGGTTCTGCAAGGAGAGGGGGCTGCCTGTTAAGAGAGGTTCCAACAGTCTGGACCTCAAGCTTACCCTACATGCATTTGAGTTCAAAAGGAGGGGGAAGCAGCAACAGGAAACTCTGTGGAGGAGGACCCCTTGGAATTATAGAGAATTATTCTCCACCAGAGGCCCAAGATGGCAGTGTCCCTGACAAGGAAGAGTAGAAGAGAAATGACTAGGTAAAGGCTCTAGAAGAGAGAGAGGAGCCCACAGAAAGTGAGTCCCCTATTGGATCCTTTGCTGGGAGCAGTGTCTCCTCCCGAACCATATCCCCTGAGGAGCTCAAAGACAGACAGGCTGAGAGGGACCTGCTGGCCCAGCTGGCTGCAGGAGAGAGAAGAGCTGAGGCTGAGAAAGCCCTGTCTGAGGAGGGGATGGCTGAGGCTGAAAGGGTCTAACCAGAGATAAACTTGCCATGGAAGAGAGAAAGGCCTTGTGGGCTCATGAACGGAGTCTCAAGGAGCTGGAAATCAGAACCCTGCAGATAGGGTCCAGCAAAAATAATAATTGTGGCAGCAAAACTACTGTGTCCAGTGCTGAAGACACAACCTGCATACCCTGAGACTTGATGCCTAGCTTCAAGGAGGGGGTGACATACACCAGTGGTTTTAGGCATACGAGGTAGCTCTAGAGGTGCACAGGATCCCTGAGGAGTATTGGGGAGCTGGCATATGGAGTCATATTCCAGGAGCCGCATTACACATGCAGGGCATTTTCCTTCATTGCACTAGGCGCACCTTTTAAAAGGTGTACCCAGTGAAATGAAGGAAAATCCACTGTATTATGATGAATGCGCTGCCTTCAGGGCAGCTGCGAACTCGTGTTGCCCTGGGGCAGCGCATTAAATGTGAAAAACGGAGTGGCTGCTTTGAAGCCGCACCTTGTTTTTACAGTGCAGGTGGCAACCCGCCTGCAATTTTAAAGGGGATTAGAGAGTCCCTTGTAGGCAGGTGTAGGCAGCGACTGCACCCACCTTCAAGGGGATGTCTGGAGGTGCATAGGACCCCCCTCTCCCCCCTCCGGAGGGCTGCTCGCAGGGGCGCACTGACAGTGCACTACCTTTTAGGTTGCGCACTGTCAGTGCGCCTCCTGAGCTTCTTTGCCTCTGCGCATGCATCTGTAATACGGCACGGGCACAGAGGCAAGGGATTCCCTCATTTGCATGGGGTACAACCCCATGCAAATGAGGGAATGCCCTCTGAAGATATCGCTGGTGCTTTATGTGCGCCAGCGCTATCAGTATTACAGAAGGGGCCACACAAGCGTCTGTGGCCCCTTCTGTAATACTAAAGTGCCCCAGGGGCATGCAAAGCGGGTGCAAATGCCTGCTGTGCCCCCTGGACACTGTAGTGCTAGAGGCACTCCTATGTATTGAAAAGACGTGATGACCTTTGACTACCATTACTTATTTGACTTTTGGTGTTTTACTTTATCCTAGCTTGTATATACAAAATTATGTTTCCTGCGTGTGCCTTTTACCTTGAAGATTTCTTCTGTGTCTTCTAGCAGCTGCGGAGGGGGAGAGTAGAACAGCCTTGCCAGGAACAGAACATGTGGGACGTGTATTTGAAAGCATGAGAGAGAAAGAGGTGTGGAATGTACTTCTTGGTCTCGAAGTGCAGTGCTATAAGCAGTGGTGCTCAAATGTGCATTATGTTGTACATTGAGAGATGAAGTGTGTGATGCTATAGGCAGTGGTGCCCAAATGTGCATTGTGTGGTACATTGGGATGTATTATGAAGTTCTTACTATTGGCTTTGACATGCCCTCATGCCATCTTGAATTCTTGTCTTGGAAACTGGTATTTGTTTTGGAGTCTGAATGGGGACGGACGCGCCTTCTTCAGCGCAGCAGAACCCGGTTTGATGAGGCTCTTAACCCCGGCTGCAAATCCCCCAGTCTGGAGTGGGCTAAGATGCAGTGTTTGCAGCTGGTGAGGTGTTTTATTCTTTGAGTACTGACTTTGTGATGTGTGCGTGAGTCAGTGTGTACATCCAAGTCTCCAGTTATTTAGTGTATATATCTTTCTGATTTCTTGCAGCGGACGTCCATATTATCATCTGCTTGCATTTCTTACATGTATTTTATTCTATGCATTTAACAGTTGCATTTGCCTACTTATAAGTGTGATATTATTGCTTGTATATATATACATATATATATATTCACTGAAAAAACCATAGGTTTCAGGGACGTTATAGTTACAAATTATCATGTTAAAAACCTTTGAAATTCACTGAAAAAACCAAAGGTTTCAGGGACGTTATAGTTACTTGCACATTTCACTCGTACAAAACCATAGAAATTCGGCCGTTATAGTTAGTTGAGCTAACTATAACTCACACCCCCACAATGCACTGCTGATGACGTCACATATTACATCATTCATGACATGGTCAGTGACATCACTGATGACATCTCAAATGACATCACTGATGACATCATCCAGTTACTGTGTGTGTCTGTAAAGTTTAAATATGTTTTATAAATATATTGGCCAAGGTATATTGTAGAATGAGTGGGTGTATAAGTGTGTGGATGGAGGATTTAGTGGGTGTGTGACTGTATAAGTGAGTGATTAAATGTCTCTTACTGAATTCATGGGTTAGTGACTAAACTGTGTGAATGTCTGTATCAGTCTGTCTATTGCTGTGTAAGCTGCTGCATTGGTTGATGAGTAGCTACATGAGTGTCTATATGGGTTATTGATTGGTTGCTTGAGTATTTGTATGGGTGTCCAAGTGTGTGTGTGAGTGGGTGGGAGGTGTGTGACTTTGTGCATAGATGTGTGAGTTCTTTATTCACTGGGTGTATGGGTTCAAGAGTGCATGTGGAAACAGCTGTATGGGAGGGTGAGTGTGTGTATGGGTGTGTTGGTGAGTGAATGGATATCTCAGTGCTACATATCCAAGTAACTACATATGTAAAACGCAGTGCATGAGAGTTGGAGTATATAAATGACTATACGTGAGAGTCAGTGATTGTGAGAGTGCTGTATGGATGAGTGTGTACTTGTATCAGTGATTGTATAAGAGAGTAAGTATATGTTAATATCACTATGAATAAGTGAGGTTGTGTGTGTATAACTGTATAGCTGAGTAAATAGAAGTGTGATTGATTCTTTGCATGACTGACTAGATGTGTGAGTAACTCTGGATGAGTGGCGGTGTGTGAGTGTTTGTATAGGTGTATGAGTGCCTATAATAGTGTTGTATTGATGAGTCACTGCATGTATAAGTGACTTTATGGGTGAATGAGTGGATGTGTGTGTAGACCTAGGAATTAGTGCGTGCGTATCTAGTAACTGGTATTGGTGTCTGTATTGTTTCGGAAATGGTAGTCTGTATTTTAGAATGGGTGTATCAAATGTTTTATTAAGGTATGAGGAGGTGCATCAGATTTTCACGTGGATGATGTCATCAGTGATGTCATCAGTGATGTCATTTGAGATGTCATCAGTGATGTCATCAGTGATGTCACTGACCATGTCATGAATGATGTAATATGTGACGTCATCAGCAATGCATTGTGGGGGCGTGAGTTATAGTTAGCTCAACTAACTATAACGGCCGAATTTCTATGGTTTTGTACGAGTGAAATGTGCAAGTAACTATAATGTCCCTGAAACCTATGGTTTTTTCAGTGAATTTCAAAGGTTTTTAACATGATAATTTGTAACTATAACGTCCCTGAAACCTATGTTTTTTTCAGTGAATTTCAAAGGTTTTTTAAATGCTAATTTCTAATTATAATATTCATTAAACCTATCTGCTGTGCGATCCAAAATCAAGCTGGTGCTTGTAGTGTTATGGACAGTGGACGCAACCATGTTACCTCAGGCAGTGGGGAAGATCTCGGTAATGAACCTGTGTCGTCGCCCCCTGTAAGCGGAAGCGCAGTGGGCTGGTCCAACGAATGCCACTCCAGCGTAGAAGTGTGAATAAATATGCCGGGGTTCTGGGCGTGGTTCACTTGTGTGAAAGCCAACGCGTCTGCCAGAACGGCAACCCTCACCCTGCCATGTGGCTGCCGCCATGACCGCGGGCCTCCTCGACACAAGCCCCCTGCGAACACAGCGGCACAGCACTGCACAGTTATGTGTGTAAAGACTACTGCCTTCGATCTACACTGCGAACAGCAGGGCTCACAATTCAGATTGAGTCGCGATTCCAGATGGCGGAGTCCAGTAGGCATGACACATTGTTCCCAGTGCGGCCCGCCCGGACCACGCATCATCGCAGGCTGCGTACACGCTGAGCGCCAGAGGTACCACTAACTCAGTGCACCACAAGTAAACGCCACGTGGCCTTATTAAGGCAGAATTCATTAAACAAAAGACATTGCTACCAGTGCGGCCCATACGGACCACGCATCATCGCAGGATGCGCACACGCCGAGTGCTTCAGGTGCCACTAGCTCACTGCACCATAAGTCATCGCCACGTACCCTTAAACCTACATAATATCCTTTTAGTATCCTTGCTTCAAGAACTTTTTGATATCAATTATAGCTTTAGTACAATGACCAAATTCATCTTGCAAGTCCAAAGGAATACTGAATGGCAGTCTACACTGCAGACAGCAGAGCTCACAATTTGAATTCAGTCTTGATTTATTAATTGCAGACAGAATTGTACTCTATGTCGTTGAATTTTCTCAAGAGGAAGTGACAAAAAGCTTTCCTCGATGTCTGTGCTGACTACTGCCTTCGATCTACACTGCGGACAGCAGGGCTCACAATTCAGATTGAGTCGCGATTCCAGATGACGGAGTCCAGTAGGCATGACACATTGCTCCCAGTGCGGCCCGCCCGGACCACGCATCATCGCTAGCTGTGCTCCTACCTCAGTCCACCACAACTGATGGACCCTTTATGACAGAATATTTTGTGTATGATTTCAGATCTGGTGCCCCTAACTTAGTGTAGCACAAGTCATGGACCCTTTATGATTGAATCTCTGTGTGTGATCTGATGATTACTGTTGTACTTGTTACCAGCACCAACCATTCCCGGAGGGCTGGCTTACACTCACCCCACACGCATCCAGCACAGACGTTACTGGACATGTGACCCTGGTAATAAAAAGGAGTTGAGTGCACGTGCTCGTATCCAGTTCCACTATCTATCTGTGTCCGTGTGTTCATTATGTATGCAACATACTGCCCCTGGGCCCTACCACATTACATTGTGCTCTGGACAGCGTATGCAACCAACTTACCTTTGACAGTGGGAGAAAACTTTGGTTATGTAACTTTGTCTCGGTCATTGTACAAGTACGTACGTAGAGACTGGATGATTAGAGTACTGCAAGGAGAGTGTATAGTGAATTTATAAGTGCGTGGGGATTGGCGGAGTGATTGTATAAGTACATATGTTGGCGCACCCTAACTCCGACAACAAGCTTGTCTCTAATTGGCTGCCCTCCATGTCCCAAAAACTGAAATTTGGATTTTGCATGGCCCAGTATTGCTACAGCTGCAACACTCCACTGAATGTGCAATACACATTCACACCCACACAGATGTGTCATGTCCACCATCTTTCTCGTGTGGAACTATGGATGAAAGTAGGGTCAGTGATTCCCAGTACCTTCCATGTTGGCCATGTTCAGGGACTTGGCTCACAGAGTGACACATTGACGCTTGCGACCCGGGTGACGGCAGCACTACAACAAGAACACCGGCATGCCAGTGTTGCAAGATTTTTTAAGCATTCTCTAGCCCAAAGACAACCAAAAAGTAGCCCAAACTAGCCCAATATTGCTACTTTAAGGAAGGAGGGGCAGGGACATCGTCAAGCAGGTGGTGAATGGATTGGAATTGATGTTGCAGCAACAAACTAGTTTGCTGGAGCGCTGTATATATATTTATAATCTGGCAACTAGCACAAACCTAAACTTTACCGCACAACCAGGAAAAATATAGCCCAATTGTGCGTGATCTAGCCCAATCTGGCAACAGTGCCGTGTTAGAAATGGGGGTCTCTAGTTGGCAATGGCTGGCCACTGTCCAAGTAGGGACCCTTCTTCCTAAGTCAGAGTGAGAGGGCTACACCCTTTGATAACCCCTGCTCCACCCTGTGGTAACGTAGCACGAGCAGCTAGGCTTATCTCAGAGGCAGTGTGTGAAGCATTTATGACCATACACAGTAACACAGTGAGGAACACTACAAAGGGACACCACACAAGTAGTTATAAAAAATAAGTATCTTTATATATAGACTTAACACGACCAATAACGATAAAAAGCCACAATACTGTCAAATAGGATCACTCTTGAAATGCTGCAAAAATAGTTCAAGTGCGCAAAGAGGAGTTCAGTTCAGAGCAGTGGTCTCTGCGACCCTTTTACTTACAAAGTACCTGGATTTCGTAGCAAAACCAACAAATTGTCGCAAAGGAGCTGTAGCGATGAATTTCTGCACGCGAGGCCGGCGATGCGTTAAATCCTTGCCGCGAGGGAGGATGATGCGCCGATCTGCTGATGCGTGTGGAAAACGGTGCAACAAACTTCTGCACGCTAGACCGTTGGTGCGATGACTCCTTGCCGCAAGGGAGGAGACGAGGCGACGATCCTGTTGCGTGTGCGATCGGGTTGCGATGCGAAGAAATGGCGCTCCGCGAGGGAGCAACGATCCTGATGCGATGCAATGAAAATAACGGACGCTCGGCGTCCGCGCTGCGATGTCGTGAAGCGATGATCTCGGTGCGATGACTCGATCTTTGGTTGCGAGCACTCGGCGGCAGTAGCGCGATGATTTTTCGGGTGCTTTCGGCTGCGGCGGCTCGCAAACGTGCGTTAGCGACGATTTCAGCACTCTCTTCTCTGTAGTAGAACTAGAGGCCCTGGAACTCACAGGAGCCTCACCTGCAGATAGAAATCCTCGCTGGGAGGAATCAGGAGGCTGGTGGTGAAGTCTGATGTGCCTGAGACTTCAACAGGAGGCTAGCTCTCTTCTAGCCCTTGGGTGATTGCTTTAGCAAGATTAATAAAAGTTCTCTCAAAAGTCCTTTTCCCTCTTCTTCCAAGTCCAATGGTAACCACTGCAGGCTAATCCAAGAAACAGCACACAAGCACAAGGATAGTCACCTCCTGCAGATTCCTTCAGTTACATGGACAGAGGTTCGTCTTGATGTCCAGGAGCAATACACCTTGTAGGGGTTTCAGCACAGATATTTATACCCCAAAAGTCTTTGTTCTCAAAAGCTACAAGTCACTGAGCCTAGCCAGAACCAGTTCTGTTCAGTCCTGGAGCACTTTGTTTACCAGGCTGCATCCTTCCTTTCAGAAAGAGGGGGTCTGCTATCAGACACACAGTAGGAGGTGGAGCCAGCATTCACCTTGCCAGGCACAGACCTATTCAGGTCAAGGAGCTACCCCTCCCCGTACTCTAAATGCAGATCTCTCTAATCAACCCAGGTCTGACTCAGCCTGCCCTGTCCCTCCAAAACCAGACAGCCAATACACATAACAGCAGAGCACACTGGAAGGCTTAGGCAAGAAAATACCTACTTTCTAAAAGTGGTATTTTCAAACACAGAATATAAAAATAAACTTCACTAAAAGATGTATTTTAATATTCTGAGCTCAGGCATACTAAATTCGTTTTTCTACCATGTTCCTGGGGTCAGTTAGGACTATAGAATGTAATAGTCAAACTGCCCATTCTAGCCTATGGGGAACAGGTAGCCTTACAGTAGTGAAAAACGAAATTGGGTGTAATTCACTACCAGGACATGCTACACACACCAAGGCATGTCCTACCTACACACACAATGCACCCTCCCATAGGGGTGACTTACATGATGCCAAGGGAAGGTTCAGGGGCTGGGAAGTGGGTACACTTCACAGCCAAGATGGCAGTTCTGGACTGCACACAGACTCTGCAGTGGCAGGTCTGAGACACACTTTACAAGCTGCTTCTGTGGGTGGCGCAACACCAGCGCTGCAGACCCACCAGAGGCATTTGGTTTACCAGCCCTGGGCACACACAGGCCACGCTACTAGGGACTAACAGGTAAACCAAATAAGCCAATCATGGATATACCAATTCACATGTCATATTTACACAGGGAGCATTCGCGCTGTGGCACTGAAGGGCAGTGGCACAGCGCCCAGAGCATCTAACACCAGCAAAACGGAGGAGACAACAGCGAAAAATGGAAGGGAGACCCACGCCAATGGTGCCAGGTCTAACACGTGTCCCCTCCAGCTGAAATGTGGGGAGAACTACCCATCCCCTGGGGAGTTCTCATCACTAAGGCGGAAAAATCTGGACAGACCATCAGCATTGGCGTGTTCTGTACCAGGGCGGTGTTCCACCGTGAAGTCCATACCCTGTAGGGAAATGGACCACCTCAACAACTTGGGATTCTCACCCCTCATCTGCATCAACCATCTGAGGGGCCTGTGGTCTGTCTGAA
The DNA here is from genome assembly GCA_963921515.1 of Calotriton arnoldi. Classification (NCBI taxonomy): domain Eukaryota; kingdom Metazoa; phylum Chordata; class Amphibia; order Caudata; family Salamandridae; genus Calotriton; species Calotriton arnoldi. The sequence continues at coordinate 170,342 of CAWUFW010018710.1, read as the reverse complement.
CCCGGAAGTGAATCCCAAACAGGCATGGTCTCAGCTTCTTCAGTGCCCAGACCACAGCAAATGCCTCACGCTCAATTGCACTCCACCTCTGTTCCCGTGGAAGTAACCTTCTACTGATGAAGGCTACAGGTTGGTCTAGTCCCTCCTCATTTATCTGTGACAGACGGCCCCCACCCCATGCTCTGAAGCTTCTGTCTGGACAATAAATTCCTTAGCAAAATTGGGCGCCTGGAGTACGGGTGCTGTACACATGGCAGTCTTGAGGGCATCAAAAGCTTTCTGACAGGTGTCAGTCCAGTTCACAATCTTTGGCTGCTTTTTGGAAGTCAGCTCAGTCAAGGGTGCAACAATGTTGCCATACCCCTTGACAAACCTCCTGTAGTAACCCGTGAGTCCTAAGAAGGCCCTCACCTGGGTCTGGGTCCTTGGGGGCTCCCAAGCCAGGATGGTTTCAATCTTGGGCTGCAGGGCGCCACTTGGCCACTCCCCACCTGGTGTCCCAAATACACCACAGAACCCTGCCCAATCTGGCACTTACTGGCCTTGATTGTGAGGCCTGCTCTGCGCAGCGCCATCAACACTTCCCAGAGGTTGCGCAAGTGGTCCTCCCAGGAGGAACTGAACACTGCGATGTCATCCAGGTAGGCGGCCCTGAAATCCTCCAGCCCAACCAACACCTGGTTGACCAACCTCTGAAAGGTGGCAGGGGCATTCTTCGTCCCAAAGGGCATCACACGGAACTGGTAGTGCCCATCTGGTGTGGAGAATGCTGACCTCTCTTTTGCCCCATCAGTTAAGGTGATCTGCCAGTACCCAGACGTCAGATCAAACGTGCTGAGGTACCGGGCCGCCCCTAACCGATCTATGAGCTCATCAGCTCTGGGGATGGGGTACGCGTCGGTCTTCATGACCGAATTGAGACCTCGGTAGTCCACACAGAACCTAAGTTCAGGGGTGGCACCAGGCGTCGCAGCTTTTGGTACCAAGACCACGGGGCTGGACCAGGGGCTGCTAGAGGACTCAATCACCCCTAGGGCAAACATTTTGGAGACCTCCTCCTTAATGCAAGCCCTGACCCTGTCAGTCACTCTGTAAGCCTTGTGCTTGACAGGAGCACTGTCCCCGGTATCCACCTCATGGACGCACCAATCAGTGACACCAGGCACCAGGGAGAACAAATCAGAAAATTGCCCCAACAGTTGGTGACAATCTCTCTGCTGCTCAGGGGTCAGTGTGGTGGAGAGGATCACACCCTCCACTGACCCGTCCTTCTCTCCTGCACACAGGAGGTCAGGAAGAGGCTCATTCTCCTCCTCCATCCCATCATCTGTGGCAAGAAGCATGCCCACTTCAGACCTCTCAAAGTGGGGCTTCAGGCGGTTCACATGCAGGACCCGCAAGGGGTTCCTGGGAGATTGAAAGTCCACCAAGTAGGTAACTGGACTTTTGCGCTCCACCACCTCAAATGGACCGGTCCACTTATCTTGGAGTGCACAAGGCTCCACTGGGGCCAGTACCCAAACCTTCTGACCAGGTTGAAACTCCACCAGAGTGGCATTCTGGTCGTACCAACGTTTCATTTCCTCCTGGCTGGCTTCCAGATTTGCCTCAGCCATCTTTCTGAAACGCCGAGTCTGGTTCCTGAAGGCCAACATGTAGCTAAATACATCTTGGGGAGGTTTCCTGGGAGATTGCTCCCAGCCTTCCTTGACCAGACTCAGAGGTCCTCTAACCGGATGGCCATAGAGCAGTTCAAAGGGACTGAACCCTAAGGACTTCTGTGGCACCTCACGGTAGGCAAACAACAGGCATGGCAAGAGGATGTCCCACTTACACCTCAGGGGCTCTTCTAGGCCCATGATCATGCCCTTCAAGGTACGGTTGAACCTTTCAACCAGACCATTACCTTGGGGGTGGTAAGGAGTGGTGAACTTATAAGTTACCCCACACTCCTTCCACAGAGGCTTCATGTACTGGGAGATGAAGTTGGTCCCCCTGTCAGACACCACCTCTCTGGGGAACCCCACACGGGAGAAAATCCCCATCAGTGCACGTCCCACCACGGGGGCCGTCACTGTCCTGAGCGGGATGGCTTCAGGGTACCGGGTGGCATGGTCCACCAAGACCAGGATGAACCTGTTGCCCATGGCTGTCTTGGGGTCCAGAGGCCCCACAATGTCAATGCCCACTCGCTCGAATGGGGTACTAACAACTGGAAAGGGCTGGAGTGGGGCCTTGATCTTCCCCCCCACTCTTCCCACTTGCCTGGCAAGTCTCACATGTCCTGCAATAAGTGTCTGAACTCTTGCGCATCTGGGGCCAATAAAAGTGGGTGGCCAGCCTCTCAAAGGTCTTGGTCTTCCCCAGATGTCCTGCCAATGGAATGTCGTGAGCCAACCCCAGTAGGAAGGCTCTGAAGCACTCGGGTACCACCAGCACACGGGCTGACCCCGGCTCAGCAGCCTTAGGCTCGCTATACAGGAGACTGTTCTCCCAATAAATCAGATGTGAACCAGTCATGTCACCTGCTGCCTCAAGAGAGGGGCAAACTCTTTGCTGCTCACAAAATTCCTCCCTGGTGGGTCCCCCTTCCTGCTGCCAATGGGTCAGCTCAGGCAGGTCCCCCAGTTCGGCGATCTGCTCCCCGGTAGTCTCCAGGGCATCCCCCTCAGGGTCTGCTCCCTCCTGGGCCGTGGGAACCAAGGGGGCCGGCTCCCCGCGTCCCCTGCCCCTTCTCTCTAAGGCAGGGATCTGGGCCATACTCTCAGGCTCCAGGTCCTTCTCAACACCCTCCTTGGCTGCCATGGACCGAGTGGTGGCACATGCCCACTCAGGCAGACCCAACATCTCTAAGTGAGATTTCCTCTCCACCGTAGCCCACGGGGAGTTCTCTAAATCATTGCCCAACAGACAGTCTACAGGCATGGCGGGTCTCACAGCCACCTGAAGAGTTCCTGAGACCCCCCACTCAAAGGGAACCTGAGCCACCTCACATTGGCTCTCTGAGTTGTCTGCGGACACTACTGGGTAGAATGCATGGGGGACAACCTGCTCTTTGGACACCAACCGGGAGCTGACAGCAGTTACACTGGCTCCTGTGTCTCTTAGAGCCTCCACTCTATGGCCATTGATGGTCACCCACTGCCTGTACTTTTTAGTGTTATCAGGCAGTGCAGGCTTAGGGACCATCTCAAAGTCTCCTAATGAGACAAGGGTCAACTCTACGGGATCCCACCCCTCTTGGCCACCCATCTCCTCCCCCCCAGGGCTACACTTGCAAGCTGGCGGGGTGGTGCACAGGGTGGTGCACTAGTATCCCTCTGAGGACACTGGGGATCATAGTATCTGTGGCCCACTTGACCACACTTATAACAAGTAAGGGGCCCCCTCTGAACAGGCCTACCTGTCGGGGGCACTGGCTTCTTTTCTTGGGGAGGCTGGGACACCACTGCTTGGTTCCCTTGGGAATTACTTTGGGGCCCTCTTTGGAACTCCCTCGGTTTACCCCTGTCCCCCCACTTCTCTGCTGGGGACCCTGCCCACCTTTGGCGAAGTCTCCCACTGGACCCTTGCGAACCCGGGTGCTCACCCAGCGGTCCGCCTCCTCAGCAAGCTTCCTAGGGTTAGTTAGCTTGCAATCAATCAGGTGCTGGCGTAGCTCAGGAAAACAGTTACTAGATAAATGCTCCCATGCAATCAAATCATAAAGCTGCTCAAAAGTTTCTACTTTGCTACCTTTTACCCAGCGTTCCATTGCTCTGCAAAAAAAAGACACATATTCAACCCACGTGGTACCCTCTAGCTTCTTGCAGGTCCTAAACCTCTGCCTATACATCTCAGGGGTCAAACCATAGCGGGTCATCAAAGCTTCCTTCATGTGGCCATAAACCATTCGAATTTCTGGGGGCAGGTCCAACAAGGTATCCCTCCCCTCACTCACAAAGCATCCCCACAACCCCGCTCCCCAATCCTTCTCAGGGACCCGGTGGGACACCATGGCTAATTCATAAGAGGCAAACCATTGCCCAATATCTTCACTTTTGTGAAAATCCTTAATAACCTCCTTGGGTATATACACTCTATGCTCAGTATGCACTACAGGTATGCTGCCACCAGAGGGGGAGATCTCTACACTCTTTGCTTTAATCTCCAACTCCCTCAATATTCTCTCATGCTCAAGTTTCATTTTCATAATCTCACATTCTAACTTCTTGTTCTCTAGGTCCCTGTGACCATCCATTTTAAGCTTAGCCATCTCCATATTATGCCGCCTATCTCTCTCCCTGTCCTCCATCTCTTCTGGGGACAGACCCTTAGCGGACACACTAGTGCCCGGGCTGGAAATTGCTTTATCTCCTACTAAGTCTACTACTTAGCCCTGCTGCTCTCCTGCATTCTCTTCCCCCTCCACAAGCTCTCCCATATTCTTAGGGGCATCCCTGGCTTCTAGCCAGGCCTTCAGCACCTTGTAATACTCCTCTCTTCTAGTGAGACCTGTGATAGGGACTGTGAATTGTTTGCAAAAATATTTGAGCTGCTTGGCATTGTAGGTTTCTAATTTCTCTTCTTCCCAGGAGAGATCCTCCGAGGCATTGGATCTGGGCTTGCCCATTGTAGTAATAACTGGCAATATTAATGAAAAATAGAATCAAAAACCTCAAAAACGTATGTGGTTGCGTTATGGTCTGCACTCACTAGTAGTGTGCACTATAATTACTGTATGCGGTCATAAATGCAAGTCCAGATCCTCACCGCTGACCACCAATGTTAGAAATGGGGGTCTCTAGTTGGCAATGGCTGGCCACTGTCCAAGTAGGGACCCTTCTTCCTAAGTCAGAGTGAGAGGGCTACACCCTTTGATAACCCCTGCTCCACCCTGTGGTAACGTAGCACGAGCAGCTAGGCTTATCTCAGAGGCAGTGTGTGAAGCATTTATGACCATACACAGTAACACAGTGAGGAACACTACAAAGGGACACCACACAAGTAGTTATAAAAAATAAGTATCTTTATATATAGACTTAACACAAGACCAATAACGATAAAAAGCCACAATACTGTCAAATAGGATCACTCTTGAAATGCTGCAAAAATAGTTCAAGTGCGCAAAGAGGAGTTCAGTTCAGAGCAGTGGTCTCTGCGACCCTTTTACTTACATAGTACCTGGATTTCGTAGCAAAACCAACAAATTGTCGCAAAGGAGCTGTAGCGATGAATTTCTGCACGCGAGGCCGGCGATGCGTTAAATCCTTGCCGCGAGGGAGGATGATGCGCCGATCTGCTGATGCGTGTGGAAAACGATGCGACAAACTTCTGCACGCTAGACCGTTGGTGCGATGACTCCTTGCCGCAAGGGAGGAGACGAGGCGACGATCCTGTTGCGTGTGCGATCAGGTTGCGATGAGAAGAAATGGCGCTCCGCGAGGGAGCGACGATCCTGATGCGATGAAAATGACGGACGCTCGGCATCTGCGCTGCGATGTCGTGAAGCGATGATCTCGGTGCGATGACTCTATCTTTGGTTGCGAGCACTCGGCGGCAGCAGCGCGATGATTTTTCGGGCGCTTTCGGCTGCGGCGGCTCGCAAACGTGCGTTAGCGACGATTTCAGCACTCTCTTCTCTGTAGTAGAACTAGAGGCCCTGGAACTCACAGGAGCCTCACCTGCAGATAGAAATCCTCGCTGGGAGGAATCAGGAGGCTGGTGGTGAAGTCTGATGTGCCTGAGACTTCAACAGGAGGCTAGCTCTCTTCTAGCCCTTGGGTGATTGCTTTAGCAAGATTAATAAAAGTTCTCTCAAAAGTCCTTTTCCCTCTTCTTCCAAGTCCAATGGTAACCACTGCAGGCCAATCCAAGAAACAGCACACAAGCACAAGGATAGTCACCTCCTGCAGATTCCTTCAGTTACACGGACAGAGGTTCGTCTTGATGTCCAGGAGCAATACACCTTGTAGGGGTTTAAGCACAGATATTTATACCCCAAAAGTCTTTGTTCTCAAAAGCTACAAGTCACTGAGCCTAGCCAGAACCAGTTCTGTTCAGTCCTGGAGCACTTTCTTTACCAGGCTGCATCCTTCCTTTCAGAAAGAGGGGGTCTGCTATCAGACACACAGTAGGAGGTGGAGCCAGCATTCACCTTGCCAGGCACAGCCCTATTCAGGTCAAGGAGCTACCCCTCCCCGTACTCTAAATGCAGATCTCTCTATTCAACCCAGGTCTGACTCAGCCTGCCCTGTCCCTCCAAAACCAGACAGCCAATACACATAACAGCAGAGCACACTGGAAGGCTTAGGCAAGAAAATACCTACTTTCTAAAAGTGGTATTTTCAAACACAGAATATAAAAATAAACTTCACTAAAAGATGCATTTTAATATTCTGAGCTCAGGCATACTAAATTCGTTTTTCTACCATGTTCCTGGGGTCAGTTAGGACTATAGAATGTAATAGTCAAACTGCCCATTCTAGCCTATAGGGAACAGGTAGCCTTACAGCACTGAAAAACGAAATTGGGTGTAATTCACTACCAGGACATGCTACACACACCAAGGCATGTCCTACATTACACACACAATGCACCCTCCCATAGGGGTGACTTACATGATGCCAAGGGAAGGTTCAGGGGCTGGGAAGTGGGTACACTTCACAGCCAAGATGGCAGTTCTGGACTGCACACAGACTCTGCAGTGGCAGGTCTGAGACACACTTTACAAGCTGCTTCTGTGGGTGGCGCAAACCAGCGCTGCAGGCCCACCAGCAGCATTTGGTTTACCAGCCCTGGGCACACACAGGCCACGCTACTAGGGACTAACAGGTAAACCAAATAAGCCAATCATGGATATACCAATTCACATGTCATATTTACACAGGGAGCATTCGCGCTGTGGCACTGAAGGGCAGTGGCACAGCGCCCAGAGCATCTAACACCAGCAAAACGGAGGAGACAACAGCGAAAAATGGAAGGGAGACCCATGCCAATGGTGCCAGGTCTAACATGCCGCATCAGTTGATTCCTCATACAGCTCATGATGGAGCCACGCCCATAGCTCCTGAGTCATTCTTCACAGCCTCACGCAGAACTGGCATACGTCAGGCCAGCCCACTCCGCTTACGCTTACAGGGAAGGACAACAACGCTACAGGGCCCAGATTTTCATTGCAGTGATCTGCTGGTCACACCCTAGTTGTCAGTACGCCACAGCCACTCCCTCACAGCTAGTATACACCCACACCACACCCATCCAGCACAGGCATCACAGGACACGTGACCCTGCCAATAAAAAAGACCGGGCGCACGTGGTCGACGCCATTTCAGAGTTGCTCGCACCGGATGCACTGCGGCCGGCACAGGCACACCGGCACGGGACGGTGACTTTCGGTCCACTGAGGTACGGGTACCGTAACTGCTGAGCGGGTGTACAGCCTGCGGTGCTGGCCCGTCCCGGCGGTCTGGACAGCTCAGGTTTTGTGTGCCCTGCTGGACCGCAGTGTAGGCCTGAGCCACCAAACAGGGAGGCCTACCACCACGTGCGTGGCCTCACTGTTCACTGAGTTAGTGGCACCGCAAGGACTGAGCGGGTGTGCAACCTGCGATGATGATAGATGCACTAGTATGTCCTCTGCCATGGCAAAATCAAGACGCAGCACCAAATGTGAGACCTGTTGGCCTGCGGAGCGGGACTGCATGATGCAGAGGGTGCCCTGTCCGTGAAAAGGTGAGCAGTGAGGCCTGGGTGCGCAGCGGTGGGCAAATACGTCTGGGCGGCAGGAGTGGATACACAAAGGCGGCACAGCGATTTAGGCGTACGCAGTCGTATATACTCTCCCATTACTAATTCTGTACTATGTTTAGATGTGGGAGCTTGAGGGCTCCACTAGGTCCCGGCACGTGGTTGGAGACACAGCACTCACTGTCCCTCTTCATCTCTTCCTTTCTCTCCTTCACACTCTTTCTCTCTCTCTTCTTCTCACACTGTTTCTCTCTTTCTATCTCTCTTCCTCTTTCTCACACTCTTTCTCTTCCTCTCTCTCTGTTTCTCTCTCTCTTCGTCTCTCTCTCTCTCTTTCTCTCTCTCTTTCTCTCTCTCTTCCTCTTTCTCACACTCTTTCTTTCTCTCTCTTCCTCTCACTCTTTCTCTCTCTCTTCCTCTCTCTCACACTGTTTCTCTCTCTTCCTCTCTCTCACACTGTTTCTCTCTTCCTTGTATCTCACTCTCTCTCTTTCTCTTTCTTCCTCTCTCCCACACTTTCTCTCTTCCTCACTCTTTCTCTCTCTCTCTTCCTTTCTCTCACTCTTTCTCTCTCTCCCTCTTTCTCTCTCTTCCTCTCACTCACTCTTTCTCTCTCTTTCTGTCTCTCACTCTTTCTCTCTCTCTTCGTCTCTCTCACTCTTTCTCTCTGTCTTCCTCTCACTCTTTCTTTCTTTTTCTCTCTCTCTTCCTGTCACTCCCACTGTTTCTCTCTTTCTCTCTGTCTTCCTCTCACTCCTTCTTTCTTTTTCTCTCTGTCTTCCTCTCACTCTTTCTTTCTCTCTCTATCTCTCTTTCTCTCTCCTTTGATGGACACATGACGCACAATCTTATCTTGCTTTTTGTCTTGTAGGCCTGCGATGAAGCGTGGCCATCCTGCAATCAACACTCAACCTAAATTGTGAGCTCCGCTCTCCGCGTGTACACAACGGGTGAGGAGGTTTTTTTGGCACATGGTGGACCCTCTTCGACACATGCCAGTGGTGTAAGGTGAGCAGAGAGGCTTGTTTGCGCAGCGGCGGGCAGTCACCTCCGGGCAGTGGGAGTGGATGGGGTGCAGCAGCGGCACGCAGTCACCTCCGGGCAGTGGGAGTGCATGGGGTGCAGCAGCCTGGGTGCACAGCGACTGTCATACACCTCTGGGCAGTGGTATTGGATGGAGTGCAGCAGCCTGGGTGTACAGCAGCGGGTAGACACCTCTGGGCAGTGGAAGTGGATGGGGTACACTAGCCTGGATACACAAAGGCGGGACAGCGATTTAGGCATACGCAGTTGTATGTACTCATCCATTACTGATTCCATTTTTATGTTTCAGATGACTAAGCTTGAGGGCTGCCCTATATCCCGGCACGTGGTTGGAGACACACCGGTGACAGAAAGGTGAGCTGTGAGGATTTTCTCCACAGTGTCAACACTCACGCTCCCTCTCCATCTCTTCCTTTCTGTCACTCACACTCTTTCTCTCTCTCACTCTCTATCTCTTCCTTTCTCTCTCTCACACTCTTTCTCTGTCTCTTCCTCTCTCTCATTCTTTCTTTCTCTCTCTTCCTCTCTCACTCTTTCTCTCTCTCTTCATCTCTCTCACACTGTTTTTCTCTCTCTTCCTCTCTCTCACACTGTTTCTCTCTTTCTCTCTTCCTTGTATCTCACTCTCTCTCTTTCTTCCTCTCTCCCACACTTTCTCTCTTCCTCACTCTCACTCTTTCTCTCTCTCTCTCTCTTCCTTTCTCTCACTCTTTCTGTCTCTCCCTCTTTCTCTCTCTCTTCCTCTCTCTCACTCTTTCTCTCTCTTTCTGTCTCTCACTCTTTCTCTCTCTCTTCGTCTCTCTCACTCTTTCTCTCTGTCTTCCTCTCACTCTTTCTTTCTTTTTCTCTCTCTCTTCCTGTCACTCCCACTGTTTCTCTCTTTCTCTCTGTCTTCCTCTCACTCCTTCTTTCTTTTTCTCTCTGTCTTCCTCTCACTCTTTCTTTCTCTCTCTATCTCTCTTTCTCTCTCCTTTGATGGACCCATGACGCACAATCTTATCTTGCTTTTTGTCTTGTAGGCCTGCGATGAAGCGTGGCCATCCTGCAATCAAGACTCAACCTGAATTGTGAGCTCCACTCTCCGCGTGTACACAACGGGTGAGGAGGTTTTTTCGGCACATGGTGGACCCTCTTCGACACATGCCAGTGGTGTAAGGTGAGCAGAGAGGCTTGTTTGCGCAGCGGCGGGCAGTCACCTCCGGGCAGTGGGAGTGCATGGGGTGCAGCAGCCTGGGTGCACAGTGACTGTCATACACCTCTGGGCAGTGGGATTGGATGGAGTGCAGCAGCCTGGGTGTACAGCAGCGGGTAGACACCTCTGGGCAGTGGAAGTGGATGGGGTACACTAGCCTGGATACACAAAGGCGGGACAGCGATTTAGGCATACGCAGTTGTATGTACTCATCCATTACTGATTCCATTTTTATGTTTCAGATGACTAAGCTTGAGGGCTGCCCTATATCCCGGCACGTGGTTGGAGACACACCGGTGACAGAAAGGTGAGCTGTGAGGATTTTCTCCACAGTGTCAACACTCACTCTCCCTCTCCATCTCTTCCTTTCTGTCACTCACACTCTTTCTCTCTCTCTCACTCTCTATCTCTTCCTTTCTCTCTCTCACACTCTTTCTCTCTTTCTCTGTCTCTTCCTCTCTCTCATTCTTTCATTCTCTCTCTTCCTCTCTCACTCTTTCTCTCTCTCTCTTCCTCTCTCTCACACACTGTTTCTCTCTCTCTTCCTCTCTCTCACACTGTTTCTCTCTTTCTCTCTTCCTTGTATCTCACTCTTTCTCTCTTTCTCTGTCTTCCTCTCTCTCACACTTTCTCTCTTCCTCACTCTCACTCTCTCACTCTCTCTTCCTTTCACTCTCTCTCTCTCCCTCTCTCTCACTCTTCCTCTCTCCCTCTCTCTCACTCTTTCTCTCTCTTTCTGTCTCTCACTGTTTCGCTCTCTCTTCGTCTCTATCACTCTTTCTCTCTGTCTTCCTCTCACTCTTTCTGTCTTTTTCTCTCTCTCTTCCTGTCACTCCCACTGTTTCTCTCTTTCTCTCTGTCTTCCTCTCACTCCTTCTTTCTTTTTCTCTCTGTCTTCCTCTCACTCTTTCTTTCTCTCTCTCTTTCTCTCTCTTTTGATGGACGAATGATGCACAATCCTATCTTGCTTTTTATCTAACAGGCTGTGATTCACGAATCGACGTTCCCCCCCCCACACCACCACAGCTGAACGCGTGTACAAACTGCGATGATGCATGGCCATCCTGACAACGCCTGACAAAGTTGCTTCAGCACGTGGTGCACCCTCTTACACACACGCCGGTGGCGGAAGGTGAGCAGAGATACTTCTTTCCGCAGCAGCGGGCAGTAACCTCTGGGCGGTGGGAGTGGATAGTGTGCAGCAGCCTAGGCGCACAAGAGCGCACAGACACCTCCGAGCAGTGGGAGTGGATGGGCTGCAGCAGCCTGAGTGTGCATTGCCAAAACAGATAATTTGGCGTGTGCACTTGTATGTATTCTGCAATTTCTAATTCTATACTATCTTTCAGATCACTAAACTTAAGGGTGCACTATGTCCTGGCATGTGGTTGGAGACACACTGGAGGCACAAAGGTAAGCTGCGAAGATTTTCTCCAGTGTCAACACTCCCTCTCCATCTCTTCCTTTCTCTCTCTCACACTTTCTCTGTTTCTCTGTCTGTTCCTCTCTCTCATTCTTTCTTTCTCTCTCTTCCTCTCTCTCACTCTTTCTCTCTACCTCTCTCTCACACTGTTTCTCTCTCTCTCTTTTCCTTGTATCTTACTCTTTCTCTCACTTTTTCTCTTTCTCTGTCTTTGTCTGTCTGTCTTCCTCTCTCACTCTTTCTCTCCTCTCTCTCTCTTCCTCTCTCTCTTCCTCTCTCTCTCTCACTCTTCCTCTCTCTCTTCCTCTCTCTCTTCCTCTCTCTCACTCTTTCTCTCTCTCTCTTCCTCTCTCACACTATTTCTCTCTTTCTCTCTCTCACTCTTTCTCTATTTCTTTGTCTTCCTCTCTCTCTCACTCTTTCTTTGTTTCTCTCTTTCTCCCTCACTCTTTATCTCTTTCTCTTTCTCCTTTGCTGGATGCATGACGCACCATCTTATCTTTCTTTTTGTCTTACAGGCTGTGATTCACAAATGGTCCAGCGATGACACGACATGGCTGTACATAGTTTTATTTGTTGTTGTTTTGTTTTAATAAAATGTTTTATATGTAAATCCATACATGACTAAGATTCTTATTTCTCCAACCTAACGTGACTGTCACATTTGTTTGTGGGGGTGGGGGTGAGGGGAGATGGCGGACAAGGAGCTCCTACTGGGGGATGTCGGAGCAGTGTTGGGTGTCCGACTTGCATGATCGTTGCCTCCATTACATCTGTTCCCAGAGACTTAAGAGCCGGTGGTCTGGCTCGTAGATGAAGAACTGAGAGCCGACTAGCAGGCTTATAGAGGGAGAACCACAGCCCGTCAGTTCGCATAGGAAGAACTGCGGGCCAGCTCGCAGAGGAACACCTGTGGGCCAACTAGTATAGGGAAAGGTGCGGGCCATCGGCTTCCTAAAGGATAGCTGCAGAACACTGATGTGGGGAGAGGGAGCGTGAAGAGCGTATCTCGCAGAGAGACACCTCCGGTATATTTCCAGTATTGGCTTCACAGATACAAATGCGGGCCCGAGAACTCGCACCCGAAGAGCTGTGAGCCGACAAGTGGTTCGCAGAGGCAGACTTGCGGGCCCCAGTATATTGTTGGAGGTATGCTGTTGATGGTGGAAAAGGGTGCGTTACCTGCTGATGTAGGGAGATGCAGCGTGAAAGCGGTATCTTGCACAGACAGAGCTCCGGTATATTAAATTGCCCCCGGGACCTTTCTTTTATATTTTCACTCGATGCGAGGCACAAGATGGCTGCTAACACTTCCTGGTTTGAATTGTTAGCAGCCAATCAGAGGCAAGCTTGTGCTCGGGAGTTAGGCACAGTCCAGATATATATATCATTTTTCCTTTAATATCTCAAAAACTACTGAACGGATTTACACCATTTCCACAAAACAGCACTTTCTGCACCAAGACCTTTCTCCCTGCCAAATTTGCAATTCTTTCTTTGTCACACAGTACATGTAATGCACCGCTCTCATCATGAATGGAATCAGTAATGGCACAATTTCCCTGTTGCTCCACACATAAATACATGTAAAGAACAAATCAGAATAGTTCCTTTATTTTTTCAAATTGCAAAACTTCTCTCTATTGGTTATTTTTGAACTTTCCATATAAACAGTTTTAAAAAATGTAAGAACACATACAGGTGAGAAGTTCAACGTATTCTATCAACAAACTTTCTAGAACATTCTACCACACGTGCAGGTTAAAAGTTCATCATTTTTTCAAACCTGACCATATTTTTTTGCAACATTTTCTCGAACATTTAAGGGCACGTGCAGGTTAAAAGTTCTCCATTGTTTTAAGTTCGAACAGTGCCTTCCAAATGCAAGTAGCAGGTGTGGTTGAACTGAGCAAATTTTATCCTATCATATGAACTCTACGTTGAAACTGCTTTTCATTAACCAATCACAAAGATGCTTTTCGACAAACTAATATGCACCCTACTTTTTAGTAAACAATGTTTTTCATCTCCCAATCAGCTATTGTTTTGTATGAGAAAAAAAAGTAGTTCCCCATCTTTAAACATATCTCTTATTCTACGAACGGACTGCATGAGCTACAGACATCTATCCATATCTTCCAGCTACACCTTCAAAATGCTAGTGTGGATCGTATGACATAGGTATGTTTTCTGGTGCAAAAGGTATGCAGAACAGAGACGTATTGACTTAGACCTAGGTTTACAAAATGTGGACATTAAATGGTTTGGACAGAGAGGATTGAAGTAGCACCAATTACTCCCTTTGGTTAAAACATGTTTGCATCTCCAACTCCCTGACCTCATGATTGTGCACTGTGGTGGAAATGACCTAGGCACATTTACTGGGGTAGGTTTGGAAATGCTAATGAACGACACCTTTAGACAATTGATGTTGCTTTTGCCTCAAACTATCTTTGTATATTCCAATATATGCCAAAGACAGAAGTGGAAATGGTCAAACAAATTTTGTCCTCAGTTTGAAAAATCTAGGAAGAATGTCAACAAAGCTGTGCCTGCATACCTCAGAGACCATAGAATGGGGTCGATCTACAACAACAACATACGTTATGATATGGCTGATATCTACAGAAGTGATGGAGTACACTTCACAGATCAGGGAAATAGAGTTTTTCTGAATAACCTGAAGCTGTGCATCCGCACTTATATGTAGCTCCAACTAATAAACACAAAGGCTCTTTTAGAGCCGCCTTATATTCCCAATATTGGGTTGCAGACTGACAACTGCGATCCGGCTAGCACAGGGAGACCTGCGGGCCGTCTGGCAGCCTCGCAAAGGGAGAGCTACGGCCCGTGGGCTCGGCTCGCACAGAGACAGCTACGGGCCGTCGGCTCGCAAACGCAGAGCTGTGAGCCAATGGACTGGTAGTGTTTTATGGTTTAGGGTAGTGCAGTGGTGTTTGTGGAGTGTAGAGGGTGGTGCTGGGGGTACATTTAGGGTTTAGGGTAGGGTAGTGGTCTTTACGTAGTGTAGGGGGTCCTGCTGGGGGTAGTGTTTTAGTGTTTACGGTAGTGCAGTGGTGTTTGTGTAGTGTAGAGGGTGGTGCTGGGGGTACATTTAGGGTTTAGGGTAGGGCAGTGGTCTTTACGTAGTGTAGGGGCCCTTCTGTGAGTAGTGTTTTAGGGTTTAGGGTAGTGCAGTGGTGTTTGGGTAGTGTAGAGGGTCGTGCTGGGGGTAGCGTTTTACGGTTTAGGGTAGTGCAGTGGTGTTTCTGTAGTTTAGGGGGTCGTGCTGGGGGTAGTATTTTAGGGTTTAAGGTAGTGCAGTGGTGTTTCTGTAGTGTAGGGGGTCATGCTGGCAGTAGTGGTTTAGTGTTTAGTTACGTAGTGCAGTGGTGTTTGGGTAGTATAGGGGGTCGTGCTGGGGTAATGTTTAAGGGTTTAGGGTAGTGCAGTGGTGTTTCTGTAGTGTAGGGGGTCGTGCTGGGGGTAGTGTTTTAGGGTTTAAGGTAGTACAGTGGTGTTTCTGTAGTATAGGGGGTCGTGCTGGCAATAGTGGTTTAGTGTTTAGTTAGGTAGTGCAGTGGTGTTTGGGTTGTGTAGAGGGTCGTGCCGACAGACTGACTCACAGAGCTCCGAGCCAACGGACTGGCTTCTAAAGGCATAGCCGCGACCTCGTGATGTGAGGAGAGGCAGCATGAAAGGAGTATCTTACACAGACACAGATGCCAGTGTTGCCTCGCAGAGGTAAAACTACACACCCGATGGCTTCTACACGGAGAGATGCGAGCTGACGGACTGAGTCACAAAATGGCTGCCAACACTTCCTAGTTTCAACCGTTCACAGCCAATGAGCTGCGAGCTCGTGCTCGTAACCCTCAGCCAATCAGATGTCAGAATTCTCAAATATCGATATCTGTAAAATGTGATATTTCTCAAAAACTACTGTACGGATTTACACCATTTCAACAAAAGCGTGCTTTCTCGACCACAACCTTTCTCCCTCACAAATTTGGCATAATTCCGTTCAGCAGTTTGACCTGTAGCCTTGTCTAAAGTTTCCTATGGAAAATGCATTGAGAAAACACATTTTGGGACTCCCCTTTTTCTCAGCCCCCCTTGACCAAACACCCCCAAACTTTCAAGATAGGAGCTGATCAAAAGAGAAACTTTTTGAAAATTTCGTAAAGATTCGTCAAACGACGCCAAAGTTATAAGCACATGGTGGGCTCCAGGAGAGGGGCCGCGCAACCCCCCTCCCAACATGAGTGCAGCCCCGGGGCTGTGGGGACCCCAGCGGGCCCCCGCAGCCCCAGCGACCCCCAGCTATTATTTTTTAAGACATGCCCGCAGGACATAGCCCACCCGGGGACCTCATTAAAATAAAACGCGGGAACCCGCGACCCCAGCGCGAATAGCGGCGATTTTTTTTTTATAAAAAATGCTTTTTTTGGCCCTGGGGTCCTTCTGGGACCCCTGAGCAGGCCTAGGGGGTCACAGTGTTTCTACCCTGCCCCCTTCTCTTGTTTTATACCTTTGTTTCTCTGTTTTCTAGTGACTCGCTTCTACCGAGCCACAAGATGGCTGCCAACACTTCCTGGTTTGGAGTGTTCGCAGCCAATCTCAGTGAAGCTCGTGCACGGGACTTAGGCTCCGCCCAGATATCAAAACTTTTATTTTTCTTATTTCTCAGCAACCACTGAACGGATTTACACCATTTTACAAAAGGTCGCTTTCTGAGCCAAGCACTACCTTTTTGCCAGATTTGGGGTAATTCCGTTCAGTAGTTTCGTCTGTAGCCTTGCACAAATTTTCCTATGGGAAATTGATTTTTTGACTCTTATTTTTTGTATTTCTCAAAAACTACTGAACGGATTTACCCCATTTAAAAAAAGGTCGCTTTCTGAACCAAGCTCTACCTTTTTGCCAAATTTGAGGTAATTCCGTTCAGCAGTTCGGGCTGTAGCTCATCGCAAAATTTCCTATTGAAATTAACATTGAGAAAACGCGTTTTGGGACCCCCCTTTTTTCTCAGCCCCCGCTTGACAAATCACCCCCAAACTTACAAGATAGGAGCTAACCTAAAAAGTGCAACTTTTGCAAAATTTCATAAAGATTCGTCAAACGACGCCAAAGTTATTAGCAAATCAAAAAATGCTTTTCCTATGGAAACTAGGTTGTACCTATAACTACCTACTGGCGACCGCCAGTAGGTAATATATATATATATATATATTCACTGAATAAACCATAGGTTTCAGGGGCGTTATAGTTAGTTGGACATTTCACTTGTACAAAACCATAGAAATTCCCCCGTTATAGTTAGTTCAGCTAACTATAACTTGCGTGCCCGCAATGCACTGCTGATGACGTCACATATTACATCACTCATGACATGGTCAGTGACATCACTCATGACATCACTGATGACATCTCAAATGACATCACTGATGACATCACTGATGACATCATCCTTGTGATAGAGTGGCAGACCTCCTCTCACCCTAATATAACCTTTGATACACACACTCAAAAATACAAACTAACATTTTCAAAACAATGGACATACCAATACCAGTTACAACACACCTATTCAGTAATTCCAAGATCTACACACACATCCACTCATTCACCAACAGTCCCTATACAGTCACTCATACATGTACTCACTCATCATATGTACTCATACACCTATACATCCTGTTACACACCGCCACTCATCCATAGAGTTACTCACACACATAGTCACACATGCAAACAAAGTATCAAACATCCATTTACTTGCATATACAGTTATACACACACTACCACACTTATTTCTACAGAAACTTACACATACTTACTCTCTTAAACAATCACTTATAGAAACACCTACTTATTTGTACAGGAACTCTTCAAATCTCTCACTCTCACATATACTCACTTATATACACCAATACTCACATATACTAGTTTAAAACATATGTAGTTACTCATAAAGACACTATTGAGACAGTCATTCACTCACTAACACACCCATACACATACTCATCCACCTATACAGTCCTGCACACATGCTGTCTTCAACACATACAAACAGTGAGTCACTCATTCATGCATCTATGCACTAAGTAATACCCCCACCGAACCATACAGACACTCAGACACTCATACTGATACTCAAAAAACCAACTAATAACCCATATAGACACTCATGTAGCTACTCACCAACCCATGCAGCCACTTATACACAAAGTGAGAGACTGATACAGATATTTTCATATTTAAACATTACTCACTAACCCATGTATTCACTAAGATACACTTAGTCAGTTATACAATCAATTTTACAAAAACAAATCATACATTTAGACACTTATATACCCATTTATTCTTCCATCGACCTTGAGATATACATATATAAAACATATTTAATTTTCAGAAAAACACACATCACTGGATGATGTCATCAGTGATGTCATCAGTGATGTCATTTGAGATGTCATCAGTGATGTCATCAGTGATGTCACTGACCATGTCATGAGTGATGTAATATGTGACGTCATCAGCAGTGCATTGCGGGCGCGCGAGTTATAGTTAGCTGAACTAACTATAACGGGGGAATTTCTATGGTTTTGTACAAGTGAAATGTCCAACTAACTATAACGCCCCTGAAACCTATGGTTTTTTCAGTGAATTTCTAAGGTTTTTTAAATGCTAATTTCTAACTATAACGTGCCTGAAACCTATGGTTTTTTCAGTGAATTTCTAAGGTTTTTTAAATGCTAATTTCTAACTATAACGTGCCTGAAACCTATGGTTTTTTCAGTGAATATATATATTTATTATACTATGTATACATGTGAAAATGTCTCGGTCCCCTGTTTGCCTTGGTGGCACGGAAAAAATGGGTGGAACGGACGTCAGCATGCCGACGAGGTCCTCTTATGGCTCCGATGACGTCATACGGTGTCGCGAGCGGAGCCGTGCTTGTTGACGTGGGAGAGCTAGGAAAGAATTTCCGTGGAATGCTGGTGCAGGGGATATTCACCTAAGTGTTCAGGCTAGTCCCTTGGGAGCAACTGTTTATGTTGCCACTCCAGAAACCGAAACCAGTGATCCGAGGGCAGAGGCCCTGCAGATGGCACACGAGGTGGGGTGCCCAGTCGTGTGCACCGGCGGGGCAGCGAAGTGACAAGCACCACAACCCACAAAAAAAGGTAACGAGGGCACTGAATAACACAGGATCTTCTCTTTGTATCTGGCAGGAACAACGAAGTTAAAATGCCCTAGTACCAAAATGTAGAATTAGTGCTACAACGGTCTTCAAGAGGACCTGCGATGCCGCTTCTGCCTCCCGTACCCTGGAGGCGGCACATGGGTCACGCGGTACGGTCATACTGCGGTGGGACGCACACTCGTTGACCTCTCATGGCTCTGCTCCACACTTCAGGGAGGACGCTTTCCATTAGCTATGTTTTCTGATGACATGTCGCGCCGGCCCCGTCCAACAACAGAACTCCTTTAGATACAAACAGACTCTTCCACTCTCTCACCAGAAGTGAAACCAGGCCACGCGGACACTTTCACAATACAACAGCCGGGAATGCACTTTTCGGTAAAAAAAACCACATTCCTTCCTCCTAATTAATCAAATAAACGTCTCACTGAAGAACAGGGGCCAGCTTCGATCGGTAAACAGCCGTTACAATGACTTTTTTACTTTGCGATACCATTACAACGCATGCATTACCACGCATGCGTTGTACATCACGAAGTCATTACTACGCATTTTTTAGAACGCATGGTCATTTACCACGCATGCCTTTACAACAAATTTTATTGTAAAGGTATGTATGGTAAATGAACATGCGTTCTAAAAAACATGTAGACGATCCATGTCGTTGTAAGGAAACAGAGGCTGTTCCGTTTCCTCACAACGACGTGCATCGCCCCTCAGAGACGACGTGAAGCAGGAACCACGAGGAGAGAGGAACCACGAGGAGTGAGAGGTAAGGGGGATTGGGCATGGGGTGGGGGTTTCTTTTCTAGGGTTTAGGGTAGTGCAGTGGTGTTTGGGTGGTGTAGGGGGTCGTGCTGGGGGTAGTGTTTTAGGGTTTAGGGTAGTGCAGTGGTGTTTGGGTAGTGTAGGGGTCGTGCTGGGGGTAGTGGTTTAGGGTTTAGGGTAGTGCAGTAGTGTAGGGGGTCGTGCTGGGGGTAGTGTTTTAGGGTTTAGGGTAATGCAGTGGTGTATGGGTAGTGTAGGGGGTCGTGCTGGGGTAGTGTTTTAGGGTTTAGGGTAGTGCACTGGCGTTTGAGTAGTGTAGGGGGTCATGCTGGTGGTAGTGTTTTAGGGTTTAGGGTAGTGCAGTGGTGTTTGTGTAGTGTAGGGGGTCATGCTGGGGGTAGTGTTTTATGGTTTAGGGTAGTGCAGTGGTGTTTGGGTAGTGTAGGGGGTCGTGCTGGGGGTAGATTTAGGGTTTAGGGTAGTGCAGTGGTGTTTGGGTAGTGTAGGGAGTCGTGCTAGGGGTAGTGTTTTAGGGTTTAGGGTAGTGCAGTGGTTGTGTAGTATAGGGGTTTGTGCTGGGGGTAGTGTTTTAGGGTTTATGTTAGTGCAGTGGTGTTTGGGTAGTGTAGGGGGTAGTGCTGGGGTAGTGTTTTAGGGTTTAGGGCAGTGCAGTGGTGTTTGTGTAGTGAAGGGGGTCATGCTGTGGGTAGTGTTTTAGGGTGGTGCAGTCGTGTTTGTGTAGTGTAGGGGTTCGTGTTTTAGGGTATAGGGTAGTGCAGTGGTGTTTGGGTAGTGTAGGGGGTCATGCTGGGGTTAGTGTTTTAGGGTTTAGGGTAGTGCAGTGGTGTTTGGGTAGTGTAGGGGGTCATGCTGGGGGTAGTGTTTTAGGGTTTAGGGTAGTGCAGTGGTGTTTGTGTAGTGTGGGAGGTCATGCTGGGGGTATATTTAGGGTTTAGTGTAGTGCAGTGGTGTTTGGGTAGTGTAGGGAGTTGTGTGGGGGTAGTGTTTTAGGGTTTAGGGTAGTGCAGTGGTGTTTGGGTAGTGTAGGGAGTCATGCTGGTGGTAGTGTTTTAGGGTTTAGGGTAGTGCAGTTATGTTTGGGTAGTGTAGGGTGTCGTGCTGGGGTTAGTGTTTTAGGGTTTAGGGTAGTGCAGTGGTGTTTGGGTAGTGTAGGGAGTCATGCTGGTGGTAGTGTTTTAGGGTTTAGGGTAGTGCAGTGGTGTTTGAGTAGTATAGGGAGTCGTGCTGGCGGTAGTGTTTTAGTGTTTAGGGTAGTGCAGTTATGTTTGGGTAGTGTAGGGTGTCGTGCTGGGGGTAGTGTTTTAGGGTTTAGGGTAGTGCAGTGGTGTTTGGGTAGTGGAGGGGTAGTGTTTTAGGGTTTAGGGTAGTGCGCCCAACCAGCCACAATATCCGTGGACAAAGGGGATCCTGACTCTTTGGAACGCTCAGTCAATTGAATAATTTGGGTCAAGGGCCCTACCACGTCCAAGACCTATCAATTCCTTTCTTGGGATCCCTCATATACTTGGAGAAAAAGGTACATAGTTTCTCATCAATTTCAGGCGTGTGTGTCACCTTCCCCTTCAGTGAGGGCCTGGGGCATTCTCCCCTCATCCTATTCCTGTCCTCCCTTTCAAGGGGTTGATGGATTTTCCCCACCACATACTCTGCCACTTTGGCGTCCACTTCCTGGTAGGAGGAGTAAAAATGGTCTTCTGGAGAAGACATGATAGCAGAGGGTGTGAGCACAGAACAAATGCCCTTAAAATCCTTAAGACAGCCCCCTCGCCGGTGCTCCAACAGCTGGGCTTTCCCCGAAGCTGTTATAAGAATAGACTGAGGCGCAATACCAATTACCACCACCAGGTGGCGCTGGTCACTAACGTGGCCGTGTGGGGAAATCACCATGTAGAGGTGTCAAAATTAGGCGAGGGTTGGTCGGTAATCAAGCGGACACTAAAGGAGTGACCGGATTCCCAAACGCGCGTAAAGACCAGCGGGAGCGCTCGACGGAGCTGCCTCGCTCGGACCAGACGTGCCTGACAGGATCTCACCGCGCGCAGAGCACACAGCGGGAGAAACTGCGAGGGGGAGAACGCGCTCGGGCAAGAACCTGCTGCGCAGGGAATATGTAACAATACCAAGGCAATAATGCTAATAACGTGCACAAGAAACCGCTATACAAACAGCAACAACGTCAGATTAAGCCAAGAATGTAAGGAATGCACTTAACTGACAAGCAGTGAAGAAAGAGGAAGCGGGAGGGACGTCATGATATTATATACGATGGACTGTGATATGATTGGACTATAGTTGCCTTGGAGACTACCCCCCTAATGGTTCATGGGTTGTGTAGTCTTTTGTTTAATGATTGTTGTGTTACGTTTTCTTTGAACTGCTATGCAAATAAAGTGAGGAAAGATATGCATAATCCTCGCCTCCGTCCTGCCATTAAACTTTATTTGATCTGATTTAGAAACATAGATCATAAAAGTGTACATAAAAACAGTAAATCCTCTTTCCTAATACAATACAGTGAGAATTAATTAAAACCAGTAGGTAAAAACGGGTGTTGCAAAGCCCGGTTCAGAGCAACTTCAGGTTAACAGAATCGTAAAATTCAATGTTTTGCAAGATCAATCTCATGTACTTCGTGCAAAATACGCAATAAGGGGTCCAAGTAAGATGTAACGCTCCAATACCTGACCAGTTTGCACTATATAAAACTGCAGAAAAACTAAAAATAAAAGGTGTTCTGTCATTGGGCTATATGTGGGCTACATCTGGGTGATATTTGTGCTACATTTGGGCTCTTTTTTCTCTGGTGGCCATCTTGGGAGACTTATTTGTTATGAAGTTTCCTAATTTCGTCATTTACTGCAGTCTCCTCAGTAGGAAATGCTTTCAGTTTTTTATTTTGATTCCATCAAGAAGGCATTCAGATGTGTCACACATTTGCCATAAATTCAGAATGTTAGCACTCTAGTTGTTCATATCACTGTAGTAAAGCTACTGCTCACCAGGGAGTTAACTGGAAGTCTACTGCTGGTATTGAAAGTGAATGTTTCAGTCTGCATGTCAGAATTTTCTAATGAAATAGAAGAGGATTTGAGATCTCACTTAAAACATGCCCTAAATTTTCTTTCTGCAGCACTAACCATAATTTCTATGGCAAAATGAACCCCCTCATTTTGTTCCTTTTTAAATTAAATGTTTTAAGTGTTACCAGTTTATTCCAATTAAGATGGCTTCAGGTGTGCCATACTTTTGTCATAAGTAAGACTGTTAGCGCTCTAGTTGTTCTTTAGAACACTCTGGGAAGCTGCAGTAGAACACAAAGGCATCAACTGACAGGCTGCTCCTGTTGAAATATAACAGGAAGATATTTGAGATCTCACTTAAAACATGTCCTAATTTTTCTTTCTACAGCACTAACCATAATTTCTATGACAAAATGAACCCCCTCATTTTGTTCCTTTTTAAATTAAATGTTTTAAGAGTTACCAGTTTATTCCAATCAAGATGGCTTCAGGTGTGCCATAATGTTGTCATAAGTAAGACTGTTAGCGCTCTAGTTGTTCTTTAGAACACTCTGGGAAGCTGCAGTAGAACACAAAGGCATCAACTGACAGGCTGCTCCTGTTGAAATATAACAGGAAGATATTTGAGATCACACTTGAAACATGTCCTAATTTTTCTTTCTACAGCACTAACCATAATTTCTATGACAAAATGAACCCCATCATTTTGTTCCTTTTTAAATTAAATGTTTTAAGTGTTACCAGTTTATTCCAATCAAGATGGCTTCAGGTGTGCCATACTTTTGTCATAAGTAAGGCTGTTAGCACTCTAGTTGTTCTTTAGAACACTCTGGGAAGCTGCAGTAGAACACAAAGGAATAAACTGACAGTCTCTGCCCTTGTTGGATGTACATGTTTTACTGAGAATGTCAGACTTCATTCTCACATGACTGAGAAAGATAATGTGAATTTACAGAAAATATTCTCTCATTTTAGCTTCTGGAGCACCTTCCAAAACTGTATGGGACACAAGCATGTGAAAATAGTTTTCTTTCAAACATGATTCATGATATCCCAGCAGAAGGTTTTTCACAGGGTAAAATCACCTTAGAACACACACAATTCCTGAAATTAGTATGGTACCATCAACAAATGAATTCTAATGTAACTAAAGTCTGTTATCACCCTTTATAGTTCTCCTTTTGGTAACCCTCAAAATCTTCGATTCACTACAATGCATTTCAATGGGGTACTATCATTTATATTGGTCCCAAGATGGCTGCCAGCAATTCCAGGATGAAGTGCTGACAGCCAATCAGATCTCACGATGACATGTGTGGTTAGGCTCCGCCCAGAGATATATGTGTTTTCTTTTTCAAATTTCTCAGGAACTACTAAACGGATTTACACCATTTAACCAAAAGGCACGACTCTGAACCAAGGGCTACCTTTTTGCCAAATTTGGTGTAATTCCGTTCAGCAGTTCGGGCTGTAGCTGCAATGAAAGGTTCCTATGGAAAATTGCATGGGGAAAACACGTTTTGGGACCCCCCTTTTTTCTCGGCCCCCGCTTACCGAATCACCCCGAAACTTTCAGGATAGGAGCGGACCGGAGCGGGCCATAAGTCTTGAAAATTTTGCGAGGATTCGTCAACCGGCGCCAAACTTATTTCAAATAGAATGTTGTGGATTTCCTATGGAAAATAGGTCCTAACTATAACTATCTACTGGCGACTAACAGTAGATAATATATATATATATATATATATATATATATATATATATATATATATACATACATATATATATACATACATATATATATACATATATATATTTGAATGTTGTTCATTTGAGAATCTGGAAAGCCTTTTTGTTAGAGAGTGTTGCTTAAATAAAACCCCATGCCTTATTCAGAGATCAGTTTTTTGATGTGTTTCATTTTATAAAAGTGAAATCTCTTTTCTGGTGGTGATTTGTTTTTATTGCTTCGTCGTGTTTGAGCCTCCGTGTGGGAGGGCGGTATTTTCTATTATTTGGGAGGGTGAAGCAATACAGGCACTTAGTTGAATACGGCTCCTGGTAGTAGGAGGGATGCCCTACTAGCCCTAGAAGAGGGGGACAAGTTGAGGTATAACCCCATGAAGGAGGCCCTGGTTCAGAATTATGAATTCACCCCAGAAGAGTGTAGGTTGAGGTTCAGGGGCAGTCAGATATTGTCTCACCAGTCCTGGGAGGATGTTGTGGAGTACTTTTGTAGAGCACTGGATGGTTGGGTGAAGGTTAGCATTGTAAACACTTTTGAAGGGCTGTACAATTTGGCTGCCAGAGAGCACATGTTCCAGTATTGTTTTCCAAGGCTACACCAACACCTAATTGAGTGAAAGTTCTCTGACCCCAGAGAACTTGTAAAAGAGGAAGACCTTTGGATGAGTGCCACAGTGTCTGAAAAAACATGTGGGAGTTATCCTACGGGGACTGGCTCAGGTTCCCCCAACCAAGTGTGGAGGAATTCACAGTAA
Organism: Calotriton arnoldi; assembly: GCA_963921515.1. Classification (NCBI taxonomy): domain Eukaryota; kingdom Metazoa; phylum Chordata; class Amphibia; order Caudata; family Salamandridae; genus Calotriton; species Calotriton arnoldi. The sequence continues at coordinate 145,429 of CAWUFW010018710.1, read as the reverse complement.
CACAGACAGATCCCAGTATAGTGGGGGGGCAAAGGGTCCGATGTCCCTCTCAGAGTAGAGGGAGAAGTGAAGTGGGCAGAGATCCAGGGTGCCCTATTCCCAGCCCCAGAGCTTGGATAGTTCGCAGAGGGAGCACCAGCAGGGGAGCCTAGTCTGTACCGAGAGACCATCCACTAAAGGGAGCCCCCCAGTGTCAGGAGAGCTTGGAGGGCAGCTGCCACAAGCGTCCAACTAGTTCTGGTTTCTGGCAGTACCACCCCACATAGGATTTTGCAGAAGCACAGAGGGAGGGGTTAGAGGGGAAAACAGTACCCAGTGGGAGGACCAGTGGGAGGACCAGTGGGAGGACCAGTGGGTCACGGTTTTCCAGCCCTGAGATCAGAGCATCCCAAGGCTGACCCTCGTGAAGCTACATCTGGCCTGGGGGGGGAATCCATGCTCTGTCACATGGAAAGGGGTCTGGAGACCTGTGCCAGGCAGACTCTTGCACAACACATTCAGTGTTTTTCCCCTGGGGTGAGGGGAGTTGTACTCCCCTGGAAGTCCTGGCTTGCCAAGCACCTGTTCAGCCAAAGGTTACAGAACGTCAGCTGAAGGGCCAGGCTCAGGGTATCACCCTTGAAATGGTGGGAGGGGCGGCTGCCATGTGTCCCAACAGTTTTGTTTTCAGGGTGTACCACTCCCAGAAGGAGAATACAGAACCCCATATGGAGAGGCAGGGGGAAGAAGGAATCACCCCTGACTCCTGTCCAGCCTAAGGGTACAGACCCTGGGCTGGAGGACCAGTTGCAGGATATCACCCCTGAACTGGTGGGAGAACTGGGCAGGGTGGCTACCACAAGTGCCCTCACAGTTCAGCTCTCTGGCAGTACCACTCCTAAAAGGAGGGTACAGAACCCGAGAAGGTAGGGCGGGTGAGGAAGTACTCACCTCTGACTCCTGCCCAGCCCAGTGGTACTGACCCTGGGTTAGAGGAGCAGTAGCAGGATACCACCCCTCAACTGGTGTGAGGTAGAGTGGAGAAAGGATGCAAGGCACCATGGGCTACTGCCCCCCACTCTGACAACCAACAGAGTACAGAAACCCTTGAATGGCCTGGGGCCTGGCTCTTGACACTGACAGCTGTCAGTGGCCTCTGTTGATGGCTGTCCCTGTCAAAAGAGTTTTCCTTGGGTTGGGGACAGAAGTCACACCAAAGGGGAGGAATGGGCCACACCACTTTGTTGGCCATGGTGGTACTATCTACCTACTAGGATGGATCTGTGTTAGAACTGTGATTCCTGGTTGGCTGGCTTATGCACCCAGGCCAGGCAGAAACCACCACTCTAGTCAAGGTAAGCTAAATATACACTAAGATAACCTGTGCTCCCCCTCTAGTAGCATGGCACAGAGCAGTCCGGCTCATCTACAAATGCAATGTGTAAAGCATTTGTGCAACACACACACACAGTAGCACAATGAATACACCACAAAAAGACTCTACACAGGTTTGGAAAAATAGAGAATATTTAGCTGAGCAAACTAAGAGCAAAACGACAAAAATCCAATCAGTAGAAGTCAAGATTGTAATTTTTAAATATTAAATCAAAAATAGTGCTGAGAAGTCAATAACGGTAAAAAGGTTACGTGAGATCGCGAGGGGCCGTTTCAAATCCAAAGTTCAGGCTGACCGCGATGGAAGGCAGGTTGGCTACAGGACCCACCCAGGACCTGCTGAGAAAGCACCTTGGATGGAGCAAAGTATCAGGCTGAGGGCATGATGCCTCGTTCTTTCCAACGCAGTCCGGCTACAGGACTCACACAGGGCCTACTGAGAAAGTACCTTGAATGGAGCAAAGCATCAATGCTGAGGGCTTGATACATCGATTTTTTTCACGCAGTCGGGTCACTGCATCATCGTTGAGCTTTTCTGAAGTGAAGACAAAGCATCGTCGACGAATTATGCAGAGCGTCATCATCAAGCCGCGCAGACTGTGGAGTCGGAAGTCATCGGGCAGCCTCTCTGAAGGCCAATGCCGCAGAATTTCTCACGCAGTTGATGCAATGCGTCAGTTTTTGAGGAAACCAGCCTCAGAACCCACTTTTGAGGCCCAAAACCTGGAGAGGACACCTCTGGCAAGGATAGGACTCACTAAAGGCAGAGTCCAGCACCACCAGCAGAATTGTAGGAAGTATTTTGTGTCCCTGAAACCTCAGAAAAAAGGAGGCAAGCCAGAAAGCCTTTGGAGATCACTTGGAGGAAAGGCAGAGTCCTTTCAGCAGAGTCAGGGAGCAGCAGGCAGCAAGGCAACAGCAGAAAAGCAGTACTTCCAGAAAAGCAGTCCAGTTGAGTCCCTTAAGCAGTACAGCAGTCCTTCTGACAGAGGTTCAGTTTAAGATCTAGAATTGTCTGATTTTAGGGAGCAGTGACCGAGTACTTATACCTAATAGTGCCTTTGATGTAGGGGGTGTGTTGGAAATTCATCCTGTGCCCTGGGCACCTCCCACCTTTTTGCTGATTGGTACTGGTGGTAACTGACTCTAACTGACCCTGGGCTCTGCCAAACCAGGCCCAGGGCAAGTGCTATGCTGAAAGAGACACATTTAGAAAACAGTGAAAACACGTACATACACTAGGGTACACTATGGGTTGGGGTACCCCTGTGATTGGCATGACCCACCCTATAAGGCCCTAGTACATAAAAGGACAGGGGGATTGAAACTATCTCTCAGTCCCTAGTATATAATAGGGCATGGCAGTTTAGAGGCCAGAAGCCTTTTCTGCACTTGCATGTGTGCACTGCAGATGCCTGCGGTCAGTTTAAAAGTGGCTCTGTGTTACAGGACGGCTTTTAAAAAGTAAATTGTGCCCAAACTCGACTTTGGTGTTTGGAGCACTTACAAATGGATAGCCTGCAATGTTTGGGCATATTAGGTACCCCCAGGGTCTCCCCTAGGTGTCCCAGAAGTGGGGGGTCGGGTATTTATAATAAAGACCCTTATAAAATGAGTTTTATATGCCCTGGGTTAAGTGAAATTGCACATTTCACTCCAGTGGCGTAATGAAAGTTGAGGGGGCCCCCCTGCCACGTACACAGAGGGGCCCCCGCTCCGGATTTATTCTGGAACTCTTCGGCCTGGTACTGGACTGAAGGGGCCCCCTGCAGCTCAGGCCCCCCCGCATCGCGGGGGCTGCGGGGGCCTGTGTTACGCCCCTGGTTCACTCTCCACATTGTGATAAAGTGCTGCACAAAATCGACTTTGGTGCTAGGAGCACTGTGTCTCTCCTATAAACGATTAGGTAACCATCGGCTGCCTGCCCCCTGGTTTACAGAGAAGCTCAAGACTGAGAAATCTAAATGTAAAACTCTGGAAAGGCAATGGAGGAAATACTACAAGACAGATGCTAAGATAGCCTACAAAAAGGCTCTAAGTGACTATCATATTCTATGCAATGCAGCTCGTGCTGAGTTCGTCACTCAAAACATTTCTCAAGCCCAGCACAGTCCAAAAACCCTTTTTAAGGTAGTTAAAACTATCCAGGTCTAATACTCAGACCACCCCTTGCGCCCTAACTGGAACACAATGTGAGAACCTCGCTCGTTTCTTTGTGGAGAAAGTTGAGAAAATATATTCTGCTCTAGCCTATGATAACCTGCTAAATACCCCACACACTTCCAACACCACACCTGCTATTGCCAGTACTGGGGTGTCTCAGATCCATGATAATGTAAAATCCATCATTAGGCTGGAAGCATGGTCCCGCTTAGAACCTAGCACTTTTAACAGACTCTTGGCAAGCATTAAATCAGGCTCTCCTAGTGACCTTCTTTCTATCTCCGTGATGAAGCAGCTTGAGGCACCCACGCTCTTGCTGATCATGGATCTTCTTAACGCCTCTTTACAGGAAGGTTTTGTTCCTCCAGAATGGAAGCATGCCATGGTGCTCCCTCTTTTAAAGAAACCTAATGATGATCCTTCTAGCCATCGAATTTCCGTCCTATTTCTCTGCTCCCGGCTTTCTCCAAGCTCCTCGAAAAACATGTCAATTCCCCGCTGACTTCTTTAGTTGAGTCTCAGAATTTCCTTCATCCCTCTCAGTCGGGTTTCAGAGCAGGATTCTCCATGGAATCTACTTTACTTGGTGTTAGCGAAATGTTGAGACATCATCTGGACCACAGTGATACGGTGGCTCTCATCTTACTTGATCTCAGTGCCGCTTTTGACACAGTGTCTCATACGGTTCTGCTGAAAGCCTTGCATTCCTTAGGCCTTGGAGGCTCAGCCTTACAATGGCTTCGCTCTTTCTTAGCTGATCGAACTTTTCAGGTTTTCTCTACCTCGGCAAGCTCCAATCTCCACCGATCTCCTTATGGAGTTCCCCAGGGCTCAGTGCTGAGTCCTTTGCTGTTCAATGTCTATGTTTGCCCATTGGCATACATTGCCGAAGAGGCGGGGTTGTCCTTATTCTCCTATGCTGACGACACGCAGATAATTTTTCCCTTACTTCATCCAAGGGATCTGATTTAGCTGCTCTTCAGGTTGGTCTGAGAAAAATTGCATCCTGGATGCAAAACAACTTACTCAGACTAAATGGAGACAAAACTGAAGTTATGATCTTAGGAAAAGAGCAAGACCTCTGGGGATCTCAACACTGGCCCACCGAAATGGGCATCCTACCCCAGCCGGTACATCAAGTTCGCAACCTGGGTATCATCATTGGCGACCACCTGTCAATGAAACAACAAATCACTAGGGTGGCTGCAAGCCAGGCTGCTGTGTGAGGTCCCTAGGACGGTGTCAGCTACCGACTCTCTTCGTAAACTACACTGGCTTAAAGTGGAGAACCATATTAAATTTAAAGCCTTGAGCTTTATGTTAAAAATTAAATCAGCCCCCCCAATACTTGCAATTTTCAATCCAGCTGTATACACCTCCTTGTCTTATGCGTTCTGCTGGACAGTCCAAATTCGTTATCCCCAGAATCAAACTTACCAGGATGAGCGGTAGGTCCTTTTCCTTTTTGGGTCCTTCCCTGTGGAACTCTCTTCCTATCTCTATACGAGAGAAAACTGTCCTCTGTAGTTTCCGTAGACAAGTGAAGACATGGTTATTCAATCAGTAACTCACTACTTATTCTTCTTCTCCCTACCTGGTCTGCGCTGGGAAACCCCTCGGGGTAGCTGTGCGCCTTACAAATTTAAATAACAGAACATAACAGAACAGGATCCGCAATATTTTTACATATTCAGAACCCCTAAAGTCTACCCTAGGTGTTCCAGGGGTGGGTGGTCCTCAAGATATAGGCAGAGTACTTATAAAATATGTTTTTATAAGCCCTGGTGCTGGAAAAATGGCCCAAGTCATTTTTCCCATTGCAAATCCCCTGCCACATAGGTTAACACGGTAAGAAGTTATTCACTACTAACTCTTGATCGGAGAAGGCTAAAAATGTCATTCAAAGCCTTCCCAGAATGATATTAATAAACTCAGCAATGTGATATTGTTGAACTTCTCCTAAAATGTACAGACCAGAACTTATCAGACTTTCTTGTTTTTGAGCCCGGATTCAGCCTTCAAGTGGTCTGTCCTGATTGGTCAGAGTTAAGTGGATTAGCCAGGCTTCTTTGAAGAGGTGATAAAGAGCCCCTGGGTTGACCCGCTCTGCTGGGAGGGCAGTGTTCTGTTACACAGGAATGCCAGAGCAGGGGGAGGAGTCATAAACAATGGACTTCAAGGGAAGGGGAAGACACTAGTGTCATTTACAACTCTACTATTTTGAACCCAGCCAGATGTTAGGCTTAAGGAAGGAATGAGCAGATACAAGGGGAAGAGATTATAAAGATTAGCCATCCTAGGGGTGTGTTTAGCCAGCACTTCTCTCCCTGCTGTAAAATCAGCCATTATGAATTTGGAAGAATTGGTGCACTCTGAGACAAAATAGTGCCACACTCTGCAGGAAGTGGTCATACCTTAGGGCGGTACCCTACACCCCATTGGACAGGAGTGACCTCCTGCTTGACCCAGAGAACTTGGAATAAGTATATGAGAGGGGCAGAGCATCTCAGATCTGTTGCTTAAAACTTAAGAAAGCAAGACGGGCCATGCTGAGAAGTTTGATGTGCATTTCCTAAGGCCTGCACTCTGAAGATTGCCCCTTCTACACCATCAAGAACTACAGCCCTGTGGACTACCTTGCTGTAGAAGGGCTAAAGAGTGGACTCCCTGCAAGTTACAGGTTAACAGAGCTCACCTGGAACATCACCACCAAGAATCCTCAACCTGGAGTACTACTAGTGGATTTGTAAGGGTTTTGTCCAAGTGGATTGTGTGAACTGAGGTCCTCAACTTTCAAGGACCCAGACCCATGGAGTGAGTTTGAGACACTGTGGGACCCTTTGGGGAACTTCAGGAAGAATTTCCAGAAGTTTGGAGAACTTTGGAGCAACTTTGGGAAAAAGCTCCATAAGGGGACGGACTCAACCTGGCCAGCCAAGCCACCTGCCTTCAACCGCGAGTCAGCCTGCATTCCAGGTTTGTTCCACTGAAAAATTCCATAGGTCTTACTTCCAGAGTTTGACCGGGAGTAGTCGAAATCTGAGGCCGGCGAACCCTCACCGAATACGGCCTTGTGCAGAGCATCGAGGGACCCCGCGAGAAAGAGCTCTGTAAAAGTTTCTAAGTCCGAACGAAGAAAAGGTGACCGGCAGCAACCGCGAAAGCCAAGCCGCCTGCCTTCAACCGTGAGTCGACCTGGATCCTTGGTTCAACCCGCTGGAACGCTCCGGAGGTTGAACTTCCGTAAGTTTGACCGGGAGCTCGTCGCAAGGCAATCCCGCTAACCCTCACCAAATCCAGACTGGCTGAGAGCTTCGATAGACCCCGGGAAGAAAAGCTCCGGAAATGTTTCTAAGTCAGAAGGTAAAAACTTTGACCGAGACCTACCGTGAGGGGTAGCTGCCCAGGGCTCCATCGCGGTCGGCCTGAAACTTTGACTTTGACCCGGTCTTTCACAACCAGCTGTCCCGATAAGGCGCTATAGGTTTCTATGTGCTAGATAATGCTAAATCTTTGAAAATTCATATCTCTGGTTCCCTACATAGGATTTTTCTCATTTTGGTGTCATTTTAAAGATACAAATATTTCCTATTTTTATAAATTGGTGTTGGATTTTTATTGTGCATTCCGTCTTAATTATTTACTGAACTGGTGTTTTTAAATGCTTTACATACCTGTCTTTGAAGTTCAGCCTGTCTGCTCGTAGCCAAACTACCAAGGGTTGAGCATAGGAATAATTTTCTAAGACCTATTCTGAGCACTATACTGTGTTAGTGGCCTTATTGCTAGTGGCAGATATACATTTGCCCCTACTAATAATCTACTTTCCAACATGGTGACTTCAAAGGACCTCTCTAAAGTGCACAAGAATCCCTTTCAACCCAGTCCTGTCTGCCAGGCTAACCCTTGGGAATAAATCAATGCTTTGTATGTGGACAGAACACTACCTACTGAAGTGTAAGTGTCAGACCCCTCCCATTCCTTTCCTGCCCAGGAAGACCCATCAGAATGCAGATAAATGCAGATGAGTGCTCAGAATGCAGAAGAGCCTCGCCTGCCTGTGTTTGCATTCTCTTGGTAGGGTCAGAGCCACAGTACTTGTACCCAAATGTGGCTTTGAAGTGGGGGTGACTTCAAAGCAGGCCCTTGAAGTGCACAGGTCCCCTTTCCTCCCTGCCCTGTCTGCCAGGCTATCTGTGGGGGGTAATCATCCCTTTGTGTGGGACACAGGGCACTGCCTATTCAGATGTAAGTGTCAGCTTCCTCTCCCTCTTCCTGCCTAGGAATAAGGTAGAAGAATGCAGATGAGCTCTCTGTCACATCCACCCTTCCTGTGTTTGAGGCTGTCTAGAGGGAATGCACAAAGTGTAGCTGTCACCCAACCCAGACGTGTATTGGAGACAAGCTGGCAGGCACAAAGAGCAGTATTTACAGAGAAATGTCCACTGTTAACAGGTAAGTATGCCTGCAAGGGATTTTCTGACTAATACACAATTTGGCATTCAATATGCAGACAATTATGGCAAGCTCTATCTAGTAGCTTACATTATATTATTTAGAAATTCAATTACTCATTTCAATTAGAGTAAATCTGCTACAAATAGTCTTACACGGGTGTACATGTTTCAAAAAAGTGAATTTATAGTGAAAAGATTTTTCAAATGATTCAGAACGAAAGTAGGCGTGGTTGTCGACGTTTCGGTCTATATGGTGTAGACATCAGCTAGACCATCTTCAGGACGTTAGAATCAAGTGTTGAATGACCCTTAGGAAAATACACAAACAGTTTCACTTTGTAGTTGTGTAATTCAAATAGACAGATTTTAAAGGACACAACTACAAAGTGAAACTGTTTGTGTAATTTCCTAAGGGTCATTCAGCACTTGATTCTAACATCCTGAAGATGGTCTAGCTGATGTCTACACCATATAGACCGATACGTCAACAACCACGCCTACTTTCGTTCTGAATCATTTGTCTTAAGGATATGTTTACTGTTTGACCAGTCACATTTTCCTGGTATTGTTTGAAAAAGGTGTTCACAGTAGTAACAATGAGGTGGCTGTAACATTAAAATCATTTGGAAATCCTCAGTTGCTATGTGCTGTTTTATACAGATTTTTGTACTAGTTTTTTGTACCCTTTGAAAAATCTTTTCACATTAAAATCACTTTTTTGAAACATGTACACCCGTGTAAGACTATTTGTAGCAGATTTACTCTAATTGAAATGAGTTAATTGAATTGCTAAATAATTGAATGTAAGCTACTAGATAGAGCTTGCCATAATTGTCTGCATATTGAATGCCAAATTGTGTATCAGTAAGATTATACCTTGTAGGCATACTTACCTGTTAATATTTTGATTACCCAAGCCTCCAAGGGTGTATTGGCTTTCTCACCTTTTCCTGTACCACTTTTTAAATGTGGCATTTCTAAAACAATAATGTTAAATCCAACTTCACAGTAAGGAGGATTTAGAATTACCATTCCAAACATATGAAAAACGAAAAAGCTACTCCTTTCTGATCAGGAATTACAGTTTAAAAGTGTATTTAGGAATTTCCAATGCTGGGCCTATGAGAGGTGTAGGCCTCACAATAGTGAAAAACAAAATGGGCTGTGTGTCACTACCAGGACATGCAAAACATACAGGTGCTTGCCCTACCTTTTACTTATATGGCACCCTGCCCTTACGGTTACTTAGGGACTACATTAGAGGTGACTTATATGTAATAAAAGAGGAGCTCAAGGCTTGGCAAGTAGTTGTAAATGTCAAGTCGAAGTGACACTAATCTGCTCACACAGGCACTGCAATGGCAGGCCTGAGACAGGTTTGAAAGGCCACTTCTGTGGGTGGCACAATCAGTGCTACAGCCCACCAGTAGCGTTTGAAGTAAAGGCCCGGAGTATATGGTATATCACTTTACAAGGGACTATTCAGAACAACAAATATGCCAATCAGTTATTCCCCAATGTCATCATGTTTAGGGGAGAAGTACATGCGCTTTATCAATGGATAGGGTGGTAAAGTGCTCAGAGTCCTTAGGCCAACAAAAATATTCGCAAAAATGAGAGGCAAAAAGCTGTTGGAAAGACCACCGTAAGGATGACAGGTCTAACACGTGTCCCTCCCACCTGAAAGTGGGGCGATCTACCCAGACTCTAGAGAGTTCTCATCACTAAGGGAGAAAAACCAGGACAGGCTGTCAACATTGGTGTGGTCTACTCTTGGTCTGTGTTCCACCCTGAAGTCCATACCCTGTAGGGAAATGGACACCATCAACAATTTTGGATTCTCACCCTTCATTTGCATGAGCCACCTGAAGGGCCTCTGGTCTGTCTGAATCAGGAGGTGAGTGCCAAACAGGTATGTCCTCAGCTTTTTCATAGTCCAAAGCACAGCAAAAGCTTCTCTTTCAATAGTACTCCACCTCTGTTCCCTGGGGAGCAACCTCTTGGAGAGGAAGGCTACAGGTTGGTCTAGGCCCTTCTCATTACGTTGGGATAGTACTTCCCCTATGCCATGCTCTATAGCATTTGCGTGAATGATAAATCCCTGGGTGAAATCAGGGGCCTTGAGCACAGGAGCTCTGCACATGGCTTGCGTCAGGGAGTCAACTGCATTTTGGCATGCCTTTGTCCAAGTCACATTTCTGGGCTGCTTCTTGGAAGTCAGCTCAGTCAATGGGACAACGAGTTTGCCATATCCCTTGACAAACCTCCTATAGTACCCAGTGAGGCTTAAGAATGCTCAGTCTGGATTTGGGGGGCTGCCAGGCCATGGTGGTTTCTGTCTTGGCCTGAAGGGGTCACACCATCCCCCTGCCCACTAGGTGCCCCAAGTACACCACAGACCCCTGCCCCATCAGACAATTATTTCCCTTGATAGTCAGGCTGGCCTATGGCGGAGCCTGAAGCCCTTCCTGCAGGTGAAAAGGGTGGTCCTTACAGCTGCTACTGCAGACAGCTATGTCATTCAGATAAGCAGCAGATAAGGCCTCCATACCAGCAAGGACCTGGTTCTCCAGCCTCTGGAAGGTGGCAAGGGCATTCTGTTGTCCAAAGGGCATCACCCCAAACTGATAGTGACCCTCTGGAGAGGAGAAGGCTGATTTCTCCATTTGCTCCCTCTTTTAGGGAGATCCCCAGTACCCTTATGTAAGATCAAAGGTATTGTGATACTGGGCAGCCCCTAACCGATCAATCAGCTCATCAGCCTGGGGGATGGGGTAAGCATCAGTTTTAGTAACAGAATGTAGCCCTCTGTAATCCACACAGAACCTCAGTTTAGGTCACCTTATCTGAAAACCTGTAAGATTTATTCTTAACAGGGAGGTTGTCTCCTGTGTCTGCGTCATTGTTCCAGGGATAAGGGAAAACAGAGAAGAGCATTGCACCAACACTTGGTAGCAGTATCTCTGTTGTTCAGGAGTTTTACAGTGGAAGAAAGGATTAATCCTTTCACAGACCCATCCTTCTCCTTTAAGTCCAAAAGGTTAAGGAGAGGTTCACTCTCCTCTTCTTCATCAGTCACCAATAGCATGGTGAACTCAGACCTGGTATTAGGCAATTTACATGCAGCACCCTGTGGGGTTGCCTAGGGGTCTTGAGATCCACCAGGTATGTGGCCTCACCCTTTCTTTCAGTAACCTCTTATGGCCCATTCCAGCAGTCCTGGAGGACCCTGGGCACTACCGGCTTGATCACCCACATTTTTTGATCAGGTTGAAATTCCATAGTGATAGAATTTTTGTCATACCACTTCTTCATGACTTTCTGTCTGGCTTCAAGGTTACAGGAAGCTTGCTTCCATAGCTTAGCCATCTGGCTTCTGAAGGCCAGCACGTACCTCACTATATCCTGGGGTACTTTGCTGGGAACCTGCTCCCACCCTTCTTTCACCCGACTCATGGGTCCTCTTACCGGGTGCCCATACAACAGCTCAAATGGGCTGAAACCCACACCTCTCTGTGGCACCTCCCAGTAAGCAAACATCAGGCATTGTAAGAGGACATCCCATGTTTTCCTCAGGGCCTCAGGTAGGCCTTGAGCATGCCTTCCAGGGTCTTGTTGAACCTCTCTACAAGCTTTGAAGCCACCCCCTACATCAAAGGCTTTTGGGAATAAGTACTGGGTCTCTGACCCCCTACAATCAGACACTTCTGGATCTTGAACTGAACCTCAGTCAGAAGGACTGCTGTGCTGCTTAAAGGACTTAACTGGACTGCTTTTCTGGAAGGACTGTTTTTCTTCTTGTTACCCTGCTGCCTGCTGCTCCCTGAATCTGCTGAAGGAGAGATGGACTCTGGCTTCCTTTCAAGTGATCTCTAAGGGCTTGCTGGCTTGCCTCCTGTTTTCTGAAGTCTCAGGGGCACAAAAGGCTTCCTGCAATTCTGCTGGTGCTACTGGACTCTGCCTTCTGTGAGTCCTATGCTTGCCTGAGGTGTCCTCTCCAAGTTCTGGGCCTCAGAAGCGGGCTCTGCAGTTGTTTTGCTACAAAACTGACACATCATCACCTTTCCACCGATCTGAACCGACGCATTGCCCTTCGACGCCGACGCAGAGGCTGCCAAACGACAGTGGTTTTACAGACTGCGTAGCCCCATGACAACGCTCTGCGTGGCTCGACGACAACACAGTGACCCTGCTGCGAGGAAAAGATCGATGCATCGTCTCCTCAGCATCGACACTTTCCTCCATCCAAGGTAATTTCTCAGTGGGCCCTGCGTGGGTCCTGTAGCCAGCCTGCCCTCATCACGGTTGGCCTGAACTTTGGATTTGCACCGGTCCCTCGCAACCTCAAGTAACCTTTTGACTGCTAGTGACATCCAAGCACTATTTTTGATTTAATCTTTCAAAATTCACCAAGGTGTTTTGGGCAGTTTGATATTGCACAAACTTGACCCGAGGCCATTAGGGCACTATACAAGAAGAGAGGGGAGATTTAGGGCCTGATGTAGAGTTTGAGAAATGAAATAGTCAGTCACAAATGTGACGGATATCCCATCCACCTTAATGTAAGTCCCACAGGATATAATGCACATTTAATATGGCAGATGGGGTATCAATCATGTTTGTGACAGAGAATCCCATCCGCTACCCTTTAAAGCAGGCCCTAAGTGATTTAGCCAGAATCACAGGATGTTGAACTGTGGTGAGGATTCCAACCTAGCGTCCTAATTCCAAAGCCAGTTGCTTGAGCCGCTAGGCCACATCCCCTCCTCCAATCTCAAAGGTTTCAGTTGGTCTTCTCAGTGGTTCATATTTAATGTAATGTGTGTCTGTTGCATGGTAGCTAGAACTATACTCGGCTGTAGAAGAGGCACTCTGCTATTTAGACTGCAGAAATGCATGCAATGGCTTGTATGCTGTAATGCACCTTTAATGTTCCAATAGCCCTAAACTCATTATTGTGATTCATATTATGATCCGAACCAGTTAAACACATTTTGCAGGTAAGCACCTAATATGTGCAGATAAGCTGAAGTTATAGACTCTTCACTAATTGATACAGCCTCCTGGGCATCCTGAGAGGCAATGAACTGCAACCTGAGAGTGAACAGCGCCGGCTCTCTGAGGGCGTTCAAGGTAGCACACTTGATTAACCAACTGATCTTTCCGCAAATACATCTGTGCTAGAAATCATTGACTGAGCTCCAAATGTAAATCAGTCTTCGGGGTTTCACAGTTCCCTGCTCGCACAGTGGAATGAACAACTGGCAAAATTAAAATAGAACGGTTTTGCAGCGGCGAGGGTTCGCAGTGAGGCCAGTGACCTTCTGCACCGACATTTGCACTGACAGGTCACACTTGTGATATTTTTCAGATGTAGTCTTGACGCTTATCCCTCAGCGCAACCTGGATTTGCACAGATGGGTGCAAATGACAATAGAATAGTACACGAAAGCATGAGTGTCACTTTTCCCCATGGTTCTCGATTTCGTGTTATCGCACTGATGTCCCTGTAATATTCTATCGATATTTGCACCCATTTGTGGAGAAATATTGTTTGCGCTGAAAGGCAAATGGAAAAACTAACTGGCGCGTTTTGCATCCTGTGGGTAAAGAATGTTGAAGAAAGTGTAAAAAAGGCAGTTATCACTATATGACAAGTTCACCGTGAGATAATAACGTTAAACTTGCGGTTTTTACTATACAGGGCAAAACCTTAGAGTCGGAATTTACAAAAACGGGTACTTATTAACCCGTGGTATAGAATGCATGTTGAGAGCTTCCAATGGATTTGGACGTGCACTGACAGAAACACTGCCTCTCACTCTAGTTCCAAATTCTAGGTCTGTTTCTTTGGGCTGAATGTATTATTTAGGACTAGGGAGCAAACCAACACACATTTGTGGGATAATTCACCATCCCAATCGCTCCCTCCACTTATCAGAAATGATCCATCTGCTTTTAAGGTAAGTGACATTTTCTGCCTACGAAAGAAGCATTGACAAAGTCAATAGGTCTGGTTACTTATAAGAGGAAGTGTTTCTCACTGATGGGCGAGTTTGTGGGTGAAGTTGCATGGATTGGTGTCTGGATGAATGATCCCCTGAGTCAACGGTGTTCGATGGATGAATGAGTGCATAGATTGGTGCGTATGCAAGTGACCGCACATGGATAGATGAGTGCATGGATGAATGATTGATTAAGAGAGCACAGGGATGGGTGGCTGTATATACGTGCTAGATCACGAATGGATAACTGGCAAGTTATTGTCTGTATAGATACAGGCAGGTTACTCATCAGACAACAGTAATGACAATATTACAAAAATGCCAAGAATGACCAATATCATGGCAATGAAAATACCAACAATATATAAATAACTGCCACTACACCAGTGTAAACATTATTACATCAAAGATGGACTCCCCCATGCCAAGAGTCCTACAATATGTCAAGAATTACCACAAATGTGCCAAGGCAAGCAATATACAGAACTCTGATTCATTGTGCTAAGGATTGCTAAAATATGGCAAGAATTATCACCATTAAGCATATTCAGATTTGCCCAATCACTCAAACTTTCTTAATGCATAGTTAGCTTTTTGTCATCACTCAACAATCAGAACAAAATAATAGAGCTCCCTTATTATTCAGCTGTCCATATTGCATGACTAACATTACCCAATCCATCAGTAATACTTAGTCCATGTTCAGATTGGCACCATCACTTATTAATCTCGAATGCATGTTCTGATTTGCACTCAAATGTTTTCAGTGAAAGCCCAGATTGTGAACCTTCACTTAAAAGTCCTGAATGAATGGACACAACTGTCCCATCACTCATTAACACTTCCTGTATATTCAGATTTTCCACGTCACTCAGCAATCATCAGGGAATATTGATATTTGAGCCATCACTAGGTAATACTCAGTACATTTTAGGTAACACTCAGTACATTACTTTACTAGGTAATAGTAAATGTTGGGTAATACTCAGTGCATTGCTAGATAATACTCAGTACCATTTCTGCGTAACAGTTGGTACATGCCGATACACTGATAAACACATTGGAGTCAAAATGGAGGCTAAGTGGATGAGAGAGCTGCATGTCCTGCCTCTGCCAACATTTGAACTGATGACTACTGAGGTGTGGCTTCAGAGTATGCACACCACTGCAGGGCCGTGACTCAGTCTAATTCAATACCACACCCCTAGTGTTTCAGCCACTCATATGGCATCTCCACTTTGAAACAACCTTTTTGCTTCAAAGTGCCAGACATGAGCCATTGTTTGAAGTGCTGCTCAATATGCATTTCAGCAGCCATCACCTGACTGACTCAACTCCCCTGCCTTCAGTCAGAGTCTGCTGCTTGTGCACTGAGTGGGCACACCTGAGTTGGAGTGGAGGCAGAGCAGATGAGGTTGTTGCCTGCTATGGATCCCGGCCCCCGCATGACTGACGTGCCTGCTGAGGTCTGGAAACACAGTATCTGAATATGAGCCACCATTGGTCCGTGACATGGCACACATAAGTTGCCACTGCCCCAACAACATGGCAACTGCAGAGTTGCACCCACAACACCACCATTTTAAAACAAAGTCCTCACGTCAGGGTGAAGAACTCGAACACTTCATTTTACAACTTTGCTGGACAGCAGATTCAGCAGCTGGCCCCGTGCTCACTCATTTGCTCTCCCTCTACCCTAAGTCTGCAGCGTGCTCACTGCCAGTGCACACACTTAGGAGTCAGAGACAGTGATCGAGGCTGTGACCGTCATGGCTGAACACATTGCTGATGCCTGTTTGCAGGGTTCATTATGAACGGCAGCCTTCCTCCATGATTACCCAGGAGTGTTACAAATAGTACCAGTAAGGCACTGTCTGACAGTGCGGCATGCAGCACTTGAAACATCCCCCAAGTGGATGCCGGGCGGGTGCGTGGGTGGAGACAGAAGGACCGGCCTCCGTTTCACCATCCCCTTCCCTTATCCCCCAATAGGGGCTTTGCCCCACATGCAGAATTGGTAAGCTAGCACTTTCCATCTCATCGGCTGCAGTCTAAGTGAACCACCTTCTCTCACGACTAAAAGTTCCAAAACTAAAGTTTTATGTGGGCTGATCCTGAATGTGTGTTGATTGCAAAAGCCATGACAGACAGCTGAAGGTATCTCTACCAGACCTTAACACAGTAGGGTACCCCAAATTGTAGTCTAGGTAAGTACAACCAGTTTGATGTGCGTGATTATTTATATTGCATTGCAACTTTTTTGGGGTGAGATATTTAAGTGATACTAAAATGCCGCATTTGTCCACTTCAGAGTGTTCTGACTCGCTGTAACCAGAGTGAGCATTGCAATTAGCATGTTTGAGGGGGGGGGGGGGAGAGTTGGTTTAGACACAATCTACTTGGTTCCCCCGATATTCACCTCGTTGCCATGAAATCACCCAAAATGTGCATCACAAAATCTCTTTTAAAAGTTTTAATGATTTTTTTGACTCTTAAAAGAGAGAAAGAGAGAGAGAGACTACAAGCTATCCTTGCCAAAACAATTACAAAGTTTCGCCGGTAGGTTTCAGTAAGGTAGTTGTTTACTGCTGACATCTGGTCATATATTTGCATCTTGACAGGGCCAACACGACATTTCTTCCAGATCGTTAACCTAAATACAATTAATTTGAGAAACGGCAACACCTGCTATGTACTTCGCTTCAAAATGGAAACACTGTAGCAGTAATTGGCGTACATTAAGCTAAAACACACTTTAGGACACCCTGGGAAATGTGAGGGGCTGGCTTGAATTTAAATGTGCTGAGATGTATTGCATCTCTCATCTTACTACTTAGTTGGAGCAAATACGCGACGTGATCCTTGCTACGGACACAGAATTGAGTTAGGGGGAAAAAACACATTTCAAGTCTGTCAGAAGGAAATATGTATAGTTCCCAAATTTAAATTTAAAAGCCTAAAAAACATGCACGATCTTTGAACATTGCAACTTTGATGGAGAGCTGTTAGCTTATTTGCTTTCACCTACTGTCACATACTTCCTTTCGTGTGCCTCAGGGTGCCGTGAGAACCAACAGCATGCACGATCGCCAAAAAAGGGATTAAGATATTCACAATGAGAGGGGTGATTATTATGCATCTAATGGTATGCAGGGCCTGTGACACTCTGCCTGGTTTTTAAGAAGGCCCTGTAATGGCTCCGGAAGTAGTCACTGAAGACCATGTTTCATACTTTTTTATATGTGTGGGAGTCGGGAAGCTGTCACATGAGGGCAGGGTTCTATTAGTCTTCTGAGTGCAAGTGCTCTGACCTGTGTCTTGTCGGAAAGCAGGTGCAAGCAACACCCACTGGAGATATCTGTGGTCTTTTCTGGGATTTGGCTTATCATAGGCCACAGTCAGGAGTTACACAGTGAGAGTTACATGTGTTATCTGCTCTTACTCGTCGCTTCTTATGCAGCATCTGTCTGCTAAATGGGCACATCTGAGGGTCCCCTAAATTAGAGGAGTGGTACATCCATTCACTGAGAAATATCTAGTCTCATATTGGACTAGAGTGGACTCGATCATGTATGAGTGAGTGACTGAGTGAGCTTGTTGGTGGCAATTGTTCGTTCCTGAAATCTAATATCACCTACAGGACACATATTCAATCCTGACATGGACAATTCAGCATTTCGCCAGCCAAGATTGATAACGTGTGTTCTGTACCCTTGAACTTAGTCAGAGGCCCTCTGCCAGTGCCGTTCTTCACAAATCTGCAAAGTAATCGCTGAATTAAACATGACACAAAAAATGTAATTAGTTCAAGATACACAAACATTTTGAGGGCTGAAATGAACTTACATTCATAAAGGAAGACTGCATCCCACATGCCTCCACTTATGTATATATTCAAGGTACATAGAAGTGAAGTTAAGAAAATGACTTCTAAAACCACTTATATGCTTACTTTCACAATGTAGTGCTAGATAATATTGGATTCAATATTTTTGTAGGTCGATACAAAAAAGCTAGATATTTTGGCAATATTGTTACTGTTGAGTGTAAACTTAGATGGAAACAGACCTATATTGAAGGGCCACGCTTAACTTATGCAGTCACCTCCACCTACAAGCACTTATCCTACTTCTTTCACACTGTGCAATTTTCTGCATGAAGAATGACTCTAAGGGGACATGATTTGCAATCACGGGTGAGGCTTGATGCAAATACTTACTAGTTTTGACATTCTGATGTCACAGGTGTTCTTACGTGCCTTAATATAATGTGATTGTGCTGATCTTAAAGAGATTATATATTTTGATTCAATATTAATTTTGCCTGTAAGATGGTTCCATGGTTCAATGCTCATTGCTGACACCTGATAAGATCTGCAGGTCAAGAGTTTGGATCCTTGTAAGACCAACTCAGCCTTCCGACCTTCGAGTTCAGTATATCGAGTGCCATTAAGTTGAACAATAGTGATACCTCTAATTTATAGAGCCGAGAAACAACAGAATTAAGACTTGAAATGCTGTATAATATAGTTGCTGTATCTTGCTGAAATAAACAATCAAGAAGGGGAAATACCAACTTATGGAACAGAGCAAACATTGTACATCAAAAAGGTATGTGCACAGCAGTGACTCCCCTCCTCAATCCCCCCAAAAACCACTGATTCCCCCAAATCACTGATGGCTATTTTCAGTATATGGGTTAGTTCACTGTCTTCTTTCCAAATGTGAATGCCCCATAGAACACTTACAGTCAGAAGCAATGTCCCCAGAAATCAGCTCTAAAGTTAAACCTTCAAAGCAACAAGTAAAGCAGCGAGTGGCAGATTGCAAACTGCTTGTCACACAGCATGGGGACTTGAAATAACACAGCTGCTTATGAGAATGAGCTTCTAAACTCCGTCTTGGCAACCAGTTACAGCTCGGAGCTACCTGTCCACGATTACAAATTGAAATGCAAATATTCATGCAGACTTTTTACATATTCATTTTCATTCGCTGGTGGGGATCATTTCACCCTTAAAATACAACGAGCCAGAGGAGAAACATTATATTGAAAGTTGCTGTAAATTCTCTATCTTCATTGGCAGAAATACAAAATGATCTCAAACTGCTCAGTGTCGACATCAGACTTTCTTTAGTATCATGGGAAGACTTCTTATGTTTTGTAAAAGCCAGTGACAGTGAATTCACACTCAAAACAGATACCCACAAAAATAGGCACTGGGTTCTATACAAGTCACACAAAATGTCTACTCCAGAGAATAACATTTTTTTTGTAGAGCTTCATGGCACATTTTTGCTATTACTAAGCGCAGTAGCCGACAGATGTTACTATTATACAATTTATTGGTATTGAGTTTACTGACCTCAGAAAAATGGAATGCTGAGTCAGCCTTGCCGGTGTTTGAACTCGTGACCAGCTAAAAACAAAACTTATGTCCAAAGCAGCTGTACAACTCACTGAGCTATCCTGGCAGCATAAAAAGCTACACTTGAAAATTGCCAGTCGTACAAAACTATAAAATATTTAAAATATACTTTATGAATACGGTGCCATCTACAATCCACAATTGTGTTCCACCAGTAAATATTTCCCCTCATTTTGTGCAATAGCTGATGCGTAGAGCGTTTTTTTTTAATTCCAAATGAACCCCGTCTAATTCGTGGGACTATCAGTGGTGTATACTATGGCTGTTTTTGGCTCTCTGACTATGGAGTATTCTGTTAAAGTGCGCTCACAGGTGCAACTCGCCCCCCCCCACTGAAACAACTCCCAATGAGATAGCCAATTGCAATTAATGTGGTTTAACCAAGGGCATAGCCTTTTATTCACATAGTCACATTGCTTCAGTGAGGAATGATATCATTGTTATGAGAATACAGTAAGATCGGCCATACATTGTTATGAGGATACACGACATAAGCTTGAACAAAAACAGCTCAACGATCGTACAGGCATTAAAAACAGTTGTCTCCACCCAATACAGTGCAACACTTCAGAATGCCCTTGTAAAATCAGTTCAAGGCATTATTGTTCTGAGAATACAGTACATAAGATCAGCAAAACATCTCAAGGATTGCGCAAGCAATAAAAACAATTGGCAACACTTCGGAATGCAAAAAGTGACAGCAGGCCCCTTTTCCATATCCATCGCCCAAGCCCTCAACCCAGGGCATCCGGGGCATAACTTTGCAGCAACTTCCACTCCATCACACAGAGGGATGGGCAATACCGGCAGTTCCACATACCAGGGCACCGCATAGCGCTTCGTCCCTACCGGGGTACCTGTCACCAGGCCAAACCCCCAAAAGTTCCACTCTGGGCATCCCGGGTAGGGCAGAAAGGTCCAGGACCACCAGCAGGTCAGTCCACCCTCCTGCCTGCCCGGTGCCCGCACAAAACCACCCCTCCAAGGGGTAAATTCAGTTTATTAGTCCAAATTTTGGGTATCCCACCTTTTTCTGCTGCAATAAATTCCGCCAATTCCGCCTCCATCCAGGGGTGGGTGGGTGGGTATTTGATGTAGACTTCAGGCTGGTGCGCGGTGGATAGAAAAAGAGGCCGGTCTCCCCTCTTGCGATGCCTTATAATCCTCCGGGCGCCCCCCGATAATGTCACCAGCCAGCGACCCTCTTCTCATCCTGAAAACCGACGAGGGACTCCCGCTCTTAGGCTCCTGCACTTGGAGCGACTAAGGGCGCCCCACCGCTATTCGCGGGGGGCGTCTGGTCATTCTCATCACTACTAAAGCTAGACGCATACAGTGCCAAGAGGCAGGGTAGAGGCCATATGTATGCTGCATCACTTAAAGTTGTTTCAATCCTTTCGCCCCCTTTTAAAGGGTGCAGTGACCACTATCTCCAGGCATGAGTCATCGCCCCATGAAAGATCATATTTTAGATGTCCTAAGTATCATCCCACATCCACCTAAAAAAATCATTAACATAAGGGGAATTCATCACAACACATCAAGCTTAATGAGTGAGCAGACCTACTTGTATACATGTGTCGGTATCTCCATAGCTTTGCCACAGGTGCTGGATAGCACGACACTGAATAGCAGTAAGGGGACATAAGAACTATGCCAGGGAAGACAACTACACACACTTCAATATGACGTGAATGGTGCTGGCTGCGTTACCAATGCACTTTGCTGACACATCCACACAGTACTACCGGAAACTTTAACACGCAAATGCACAACTGCCCTTTTCCGGTAGCTGAACAACACGTGCTCAGCACAGACCAGCAATACGCGTGTGTCTAGCTTTGTAACACAAATGAACATTCCTAGAGGGCGGGCGTGCCCTCCAAGGATCCAACTGACTCTACTCGTTTCATCGTTTTGCACCGTGGCGCGCACAGCGCGTAGGGCTGCTCAGGGATACTGGGATTCCTAACATTTTTATGTACAGGGACATGCCGAAAAACCTGTGCGGCGCCAAGCGCGCGCTTCTGGTGCAGGGCAGATTTCAAGAAAGGTCAGAGCAAAGCATCTCCGACAGACACACGTCTCATCCTAACATTGGTAGCACAAGGGACCCCCGCAACGTGCACTTTCCAGACACCAACGAGAGCACCTTTCGCCCTACAACCATACACAGTGCATAGCACGTACAAAGCTGCAGAGCAAAACTGCACTTCACATTAAATACAAAAATGACATTCGCGCATTTAAATGTATATTCACACATTTAAATGTGTATTCGGTCGTATCGCTCCAGCGTACCTGGACTTATCTGAGGTTCATGGGAAACTTTTGCCTCTCTGGGAGAGCACTGTAGGTCATGGCAGGGAAGCCACCTGAAGAAAATAACGATTAACAATGAGGTTCGCAAAGTACCTTGGAATTGCAGGCTTGTCTTTGCTCTAAGGACGCAGCGCCGAGCAGGAGATGCTGTTGACAAGGGCAGAAGCGAGCTGGAGTTATAAGATTACGGCGTCCCCGGGACTCCCTGCGGCCAGATCCCTCAGCAGCCAAAAGCAAGTGCACTGAAAAGAAACGCATTTAGGATTTTATCAGTCTGTGCATAAGCCCCACCCCATGCGCAGCTCATTGGCTGCCCATCTACCTCGGCCATTCGGGATTGGGTACCAAAGCTTCCCTCATCTGCTTTCCTACTATTATCTGAGACATCAGAAAATTAATTGAGTGTTCCGCTGACAGCCAACGGGGCTCGTGGTTCGCAGGGGGTGAGAACAGAGCTATCTGCGAACTGCTTGACTTCAATTTTCCAACACCAGAGGCAGGGGATGAATTACGAGATAATGGTAAAATCGTTCTTCTAATTGTGCCCTGACTGGCGTGAATCAAGTCCCTAACTGCGCACTGGCGCCTTTAAAAAGCGCATAGTCAGCCAGTGACGCGTTCTGTTTTTCGGAGAAACGCGGGTGTGAAGAGTTTGCATCATGTACTACTTTGCACAATATCCATTTAGTGATGCCTATCTTTTTTGCATGTCATCCAATCAATAAATAAGAGTTGTTCTCGAGTCTGGCATAAATTAATGCATGGGAGATATACAGTGCTAAATTCTATGGCGGGCCACTTTATAAGTTCGTTCTACTTTGGCAGATAACGGAACAGGCGCACAGGTAAATCAATGGTTTCAGAAGCTTGTCTGCTGGACGACTGACGTGAAGGCCTGAAAGGCTCTGAGGATAGGCGGCTGGGTTCGTGTTGACGTCGTCAGACCGGAGTAACTATGTCTCAAAAAGTTGTGTTTTTGGAAGAACGTATCCCAAAATATCATGCAGGTACAATTGGGTCACGGGAAGGGGACAAATCCTTTCTTTGGCACCGGGCAACCTTAACTGTAACCTTAACCGTTCTGCTGCCTGGATATTTCCTTTTCTATTCCACACTGGAGAAAAAAAAGTTTGTTTATCCAGATTCACCTTTCCTGGCCCTGCAGCTGCTTATGAGATCGGCTGTGACAACGAACCAGCAGGTAAGAGAATGTGTGGCTATTTGTTCTTCTTTTTAAAATCAGGGAAGGCCCAGCAAGACACATACTTCATGTATGCTTCATTTACAAAAAAACATGTCCAGATAACTCTGGTGATTAATGATCCTGCTGGCGAGCAATCCTTTATCTGTTGGTAGTTTTGAAATGCAGATAAACTGCATTTTATGTGGATAGCTCAGTGGGTTACTGCCTTTGTCACAGAGATTCTTGTGTTACTTGCAAATCAGAAGTTACAGTC
Organism: Calotriton arnoldi; assembly: GCA_963921515.1. Classification (NCBI taxonomy): domain Eukaryota; kingdom Metazoa; phylum Chordata; class Amphibia; order Caudata; family Salamandridae; genus Calotriton; species Calotriton arnoldi. The sequence goes on along the minus strand of CAWUFW010018710.1, from coordinate 122,223 downwards.
CTATCATAGGACAGTGACCTATGAACTGTCATCAAAGAGCTGCTTGCAAACCTGAATGGTATATTTTGAACTTAGCTTTTTTTTTTGTGTTGTGATATAGTTAGAACTTCCCAGGTCCTTCATTATTCTAATGTTGCTAAAAAGAGTTAGTTTGGCCAGATATACATTTGTATTAGTAAAGCCAACCCCCAAGTACTGGAGTACTCTTTAAATCCTGAGTTTGTGTTTCTCCAGACCAAACCCTCTTAAAATATACTGCCCACCAGTATGGATGACATGTGATTCCTACACCTTGTAATCCTCATTGGTTTATGTTACTGTTAAAAGTTAAAGCGCAGGAAACGGAGTATGTTCCAAGTATGCTTTAATGGCCATCCAACTCTCCTCAACAACTCGACAAGTGTCAACATTCTAACCCCAGCTTCAGCGGAGCATTCCAAGGTAAGGGGAAGGGAGGGGGAGGTGGAACGTACTAAGGGAAAACAGTGAGAGATTATAACACATCTCCCTTATTTACCAACAGAAAACACATTAGATTTTACAATCTTGTCACAGCTCCAATATTGTCCATTTTCAAGAAGGACCACATTTTTAAATGTTTTGGCTATACGACAGGGAGGGTAGAACTTGCTTGGGCTGTGTGGCCCCTTTACGCTCTTCTTCACCTGCACCACATCGCCTACCCTCCACCCTGGGGCTTTGACTCCGTTCTTTTTGTCATACCAAACTTTGTATTTTGCCTGGTGCAGTTTGACCTTTTCGCTAGCATCTACAGAATTGGGATTTGCCACCTTGCCACCCTCCAACCAACTGGGGTTAAGTTTAGTACAGGGTTCTCTCCTCCTGAGGGACACAAAGTGGGAAATTCCTGTTACCAGATTGGGGGAGGTGTGATATGCCCACAAGCAGTCACGCAGGGATGATTCTAATTCCCAACCATTGGTAGAGGCTAGCTGAATGTGTTCTTTAATAAGCCTATTGGCCCTCTCTACCAGGCCATTGGCAGTGCAGTCTTCTCATGTTTGATGTTAAGTTTGGCTAAAAAGTCAATCATATGCTGCGACGTAAACTGTACCCCATTGTCCCTGACAAGGGAGGATGGTATACCCTCCTTTGCAAAAACGTCTTTGAGGAACTCAACAACGGCACAGGTGTTGGTGGGATGAACAAATTTGTATGAGATCCAATGGGAAGTGTAGTCGACTAAAACTAACATGAACCTCTTCTGAATACCCAAATTGTCCATGGGTCCGATGATGTCCATGGCCAGTTTGCTCCATGGCTTTAGGGGTACTTCAACTGGGGACAAAGGTGCCTTCCTTACGGATTTGGTTTTGTCGCTCCTGGCACAGCTAACACAATCCTTCACCAATTGCTCTACCATAGCGTCCATTCTAGGGAACCAGAATTTCTCCCTCACTCTTTGTTTAGTAAAGCTGCATCCTAAATGCCCCTCGTGTGCTAGTTCCACTATTCTATTCCTGAGGCTTACAGGTGGTACAATCCTATTCTGACGGAATACTCTGTTCCCTATAGTGCTTAATTCATATCGGACCTCCCGGAAGTCCTTGAGATTATCCTCTAGTTCGCTGCACTTGCTGGGCCATCCTTCCTTCATTATCGCTTTAAGTTTGTGTAAGTCTTTATCTTCTTCCATTCCTTTTTCCCATTCCTCCTCCGTCAGTGCTGGCTCATCCACCACCATGATGGGATTGTCTAACATTTCTTCGGGTTGTTCATTTTGCACAGGAGCTCTCGACAGGTAGTCAGCAATCTTGTTGTCCTCGCCAGGGACATACTCAACTCTAAAGTTGAAATTCTCCAGTCCCAAGATCCATTTTCCTATCCGGGGAGTGCAGTTTTCCATCCCTTTCACTGTAAAGATGAAAGTAAGTGGCTTATGGTCTGTACGAACAGTAAAATTCAAACCCCACAGGAAAAACTTGAAATGCTTTACTGCCCAGAAACATGCTAGTGCCTCCCTTTCAATTACAGAGTAATTAGTCTCTGCCTTAGAAAGGCACCGGGAAGCAAAGGCAATTATTTTTTCTCCCTTACCATCTCTTTGTGACAGTGTGGCCCCTAGCCCCTTTTTGGACGCATCGGTGGTAAGGATTGTCTTTTTAGTGGGGTCAAAAGTGCCTAGTGCAGGTGAATGCAATATCTCTTCCTTCAACGCATCTACAGTGCACCTGTGCTGGTCATGCCATTCAAACTCCTTGTTTCTTTTCAGTAGCTCACGTAAAGGTTCACACTTATGATGGAGCAGGGTAAATGAAAAATTTTTAACCTCCTAATAATTTTCGTAAAATAATTAATAAACATGTTCGTTTAAGTAAATAACCAACAATGTATGTTACATGTGAAGGGTTAAAGGTAACACGCTTTTCCGTGTACAAAATAATCAACTTATAATTGTTTACGTGTCTAACATAACATAATATTTGCGTACTAATTAAATAATAAATGCATGATCTGTGCTTTTAAATAAAATGTGTGGTTGCAAAATAAAGCGATGGTAAGTAAGGGACGGCTTTATATGTTGCTTTTTGCTAGGTAATACCTAATTGGGGTACATAGAAAGACGGGAGGGAAACAAAAGGGTTTATATTTCTTTGTTTTAACAATATTTTGTTTATCTTTGAAAATAGTGCGCTTAGGCCTGTCGAGCAGCGATATAAAATGTCCGCCGTTTGCTAGAGTACACATGAGCAGGGAACCATGTGATAGAGGAGAGAGGCTGTGGAAAAGGATGATCACGTGCTGGTGCTGAGAGGCTAAGATGGAAGTATGGTCAAGGCTATTGTGACCTTTCTGAGCAGATGTGTGCCAAGATGATCAGCAAGAAGCGTGAGAAGTCAAACTGAATCAATGGACGGAACTGTTAAATCTAAAAAGTAGCAGAAAAAGATACAAATTGGACTGATCGAAGCGGATGAGCAATGACATGAACTGTGGGAAACGATGCAAGCATGGACATTCCACAAGGAACTGGTTAAGACCAGGAAGTTTGATTAAAATGTATATGGGCCTGAGTTTGACCAATGAGAAAGAGTCACGCCATGAAGATGCAACATTTTATTCAGTAAGCTAGAATTAGGGTATAAGAAGACCTACTCTTGGTGGGAGGGGTTAGTTGTTGGAGAAGAGTTGCTGGAGTAGTTGCTGGAGAGCAGATGCTGGAGAAGTTAGATGCTGTAGATGGGTGAAATTGCGGTTGCTAATGCTGACGAGCTGATGCTGCTGCTGCTATTTTTATTTTCCAGTTGAGTATAAGATGCTGTTTTTGGAGAACCTTTTTATTCCTGATCAATTTTTCATTTAGAACTATTAGATTTTTCCAAGACAGATAGATTGATCATTTAGAGTTCTTGCTATGATAACCTTATTTTTCCGTCTAATCGATATGCATTGCAATTTCAATTTATTCTTATAATGATGATAAATGTAAAGATCTGAATAATAAACTTAATACTTATTTCTTACTTCGAAACTTTACATAAACTTTATTATTTTTTAAACAAATGACTCAGTGATTCTTTAGCTCAATGATTAAAGGAAAATGATAAAGAGGTTATTGTGATTGAGCTGGTCTTAATCACCATCAACTGATTCCTACTAGTTGGTCCATCGACCAATGAGCGGAATACCTTAAAGCAAATGAGAAACATTATGTCATGTTAAAAGAGGTATCCCGTCTCCTTCCAGCGAATCGTTTTCTCCTAGGTTATTGACGGAGGAAATCCAGGGAATAAATGAGTAAGTGAATGTATATGTGGTGTTATGGGCCCCACCGTCATATCGATATAGTGTGTGTGTGTTAGAGGAATAGTTGCACCTGGATGACCGAAGCATATAGGAGAATTATTTTTATTGTTAGCGCTGGAGCAGATTTCTTGGTAGCAGAGTTATGGTTACTATAGATTAGTTTGGTGATTATTGATTATTGATAAGTTCATGTCTAACACTTTATGTTGAGTCGCGTTATGTTATATGTAAGTTTTCACGCTTCCGGGAAGTAGGAAGTGGAACACGTGTGGCAAGAGAAGTCACATGGAATGGTGCATTGTCTGAGTTCATATTGGTGATAACACAGGTTGTGTTATGATAGGGACATTTTCCGTATAAAAGGTGTGTAAGTGAAATAGTGATCGGTTTTCTTGTGAAACTCTGGCCTTAATTCTCAGGAGCAGTATAGTCTTCACATGTGTTTTATCCCCAGAGAAACGGGTTTACCGCTTGCTTGAAAGAAGGGTAAGGTAGAGTGAAGTGCTACTTTATCGGCGAAACTGAAAATTCTGTGGTAGGGTAGAGGTAAGCGCTGCCTACTGGAAAATACAGAGTTCTTGTGTAAATGGTCAAAGCTATGTCTTTGGTTTAGCGAATCAGACAATGGAAATGTGTTTTAAATGTTGTAACTAACGAAGAATTGTTGAAAAAGAAATTGCCGATAAATTTTGTAAAGGAGGGGTCAGGAGCAGAACTGACGTAGACAGAAGCCGCGCTGGGATTGGACAGTGCGCTAGTCACACGGAAACAGGAGCAGAACTGACGTGGGATTGGTCAGTGCGCGGTAGACGGAAATCGCTCTGATTGGAGCTTTGGTGTGAGTCGCTCTAGTATTGGTTGGAATAACGCATACAGAACAGTGTTGAATTGCGGATCATTTAAGGAGAAAAGAGGTTGTGAATCATGTCGTATTATGAGTATGGCAGAGAGAAAACGTCATGGATGACGAAAGTTAAGAATTTCTTTAAGAAAGACAAAAAGGTAGTGACTAGAGAGGGACAAATAATTCCTCCGCCGAAATCACCAGCTTTGCATATGATGCTGAAATATGGATATCATACATGCATATGGTTAGAAAATTGGACAAAATATACCAAGAATGATGGAGCATTGGCTTCCCATGAGAATGGTTCATTTAATGTAGCTGTACTACGGAACTTGAGAGAAAAGATGGCAATGTTAGAACCTAGACCTAGACCGACACAGTTTGAAGCTTTAACGGAATGGGAAGATGAGATGTATGAACGAGAGAGATTCAGAGGATCAAAGAATCATGAGTTTGTGCCTGGAAGGTTATGGGGAGTAAATCATGAGGACAGAATAAAGCGTTGGAGATGTGCTAACATGACAGGAGGTTTGTTTCCTGCGTTTACAGTTGAGGAAGAAGCAAAGAGAAAGTGTACCGAGAAAAAGAAACATTTAGTGGTAGAATAGTATGTGTAAGGTGGTAGTGAAACGGATGACGAATTGCTGGAAGATATTTTAAACAGAAATCCACCTCCATACCAACAGACTTCTGCGGTGGTGACACCTAATGCACCGCCAATGGAAACTGGGAGGAATAAAAATCCCGAACAAAGAGTTGAGACAAATAGGTCACAAGATCAATTAAAAACCTCACAAAATGAAGAAATAGAAAGTGACAATGCAACTGAATTAGCGAAAACCACAAGAGAATTGACTGAGAAAATAAGAGCATTGACAAAGAATATGGAAGCTGTAACTGTACCAGTAACGATAGGTCCAGTAATGCCAATTTTTGAGAATCAGAAAATTGATGAACATTCTTTAGTGATTCCCATGAATTCACATTTGCAAAGAAAAAGAGAAGGGATGGAACTGAATAATGAAGGTGCACACAATTTGGCTAGTACCTATAGACCAAGCCCACCTACTAATTTGACGATAAATGAGAATGAGATGAGGAGAATGCCTATGGTGATGGAGTCCGCATCAGGAACACCAGAAAGAAGTAGCAATTGGATAGAATTAAATAGTACGCCTGTAGGTCCGACTCCAGATGAGTTAAATGAATGGATGAAAGCGCTAAAAACAAAAGAAACGGAAGTGAAACCCTTAGATGTAATTAGGTTGAAAATAGACATGGAAGAATTGATTTTAGGAACAATTGGTACAGAAAAATTAAAAAATTATCAGGATGATGAGATTATGTTTTTGTGCAAAAGTCTTACATGGAGAGCTAGAAATTTACATGACAAATTGGAAGAGACAGCAAGTGAACTCGGAGTGGAGTTTGTAAAAGTGAGAACGTTGCAGAAACCATACAGAGTAGATTTTTCTGAGAAAGATATAGAGAATTTGAACACATCAGGAAGACTGACCCAAATAAAAGAGTTAATTGTTTTATTGAGAAAATGGGGTGATGTGGATAGATGGAGAAATAGATGGTCGAAAAGGAATGAGAAAACAACAGATAAAGCATCTTTGGCTTTTGCAGTGACAGATAAGGAACCAGTTGTAAGGGAATACCCGATGAGAGAAACTCCAGGTGGTAGTTATGTGCATGTTCCATGGACTAGACAGGATATACTGTCATTTACAAATGACTTCCCGAAGTTGAGAGAAAAGCCAGTAGAATGGTACAGACAAGTGGAAAGATTTCTTAAGGTTTCAAAGGTGTTGTGGATAGATCTGGATGGATTGTTTGATATAGTAATGCCAGCTGATTTGTGGACAGAATGTAAGATTACTATTGATTGGCCAACTGTAGAATATCCTAGGGACGCTAAAACAGGAGCGCCAGGACCAGAAGTGATGAGGAAGTACGACCAAGTAATTACCTTTTTGAAGAATAAGATTCCACCTAAAGAAACAGATTGTGTAAAAATAGACAGAACAACGCAGGAAAGTAAGGAATCAGTGCAAGCTTATTATGAAAGGCTGTTGTTAGTTTTCAAACAGTATAGTGGTTATGAGACACTAAATGAGAAGGATATGAGTCATTTTGTATATAGATTTGTATATGGATTGAAACCAGAGATAAGTGAAATGATTAAGCAGCATATGATTTGTTGGCAGAATAGCACAGTGGACGAGGTTTTGAGATATGCTAAGTATTGCAGTGATGATATTGAGAGTAGACAGCGTAAATTGAAAGAAAAGGCCATGTGGGCACAGGTGAAAGTTGCAGAGAAGCAAGAAGCTCAATTGAGTAATACCGGAAATGAAACAGGACAGGTTAGATCCTGACCTAATATAGGTAAAGGAAAAGGACAAATGAGCATAGATGAGGCAAAGAAAAAGTGGCCATGCCACAACTGCGGAAAACTAGGACATTGGAGAAACGAGTGTAAATTTCCTCCAAAACCTAATGTGGAAAATCAATCATTAAATTCACAAGTGCAGAGTGAGGTAGTTACTCAACAAGGTCAGGTGCCACAACCACCACTTCCCAAGAGTGTTAACCAATAGAAATACAGTGCAGAAACAGGATTCTACGGAGGAGAACAGGTAACACAGTTGCCGCGTGCAGCTGCAATTTCTCAATATTGGTTACGACAGGATGAGGATGACACGGATGAAAGTTTCTGACGGTGCCTAGGAGAGGGGGAAGAGTGCGTGCTTGGCGCAACTCTAGAGGTAGATCAGTCTGGTCCATTTGTGGATGGAGAAGTGAATGGTGCAAATGTAACATTCCTTGTTGACACTGGAGCTACCCGTTCTACTGTTAGGTCAGTGGAAATTCCAAACCTTCCTCTCTCAGGTGAACATATCCAAGTAGTTGGAGTTTCAAATCAGCAAATTAAGACGCCTCTTACTAAATTAGTGGAGGTAAGAATTGGTCCATTTAGTGAAATGCACCGATTTGTGGTATGCGATTGCAGTCCCGTGAACCTTTTAGGACGCGATTTATTGTGCAAGATGAATTGCACTATCTATTGTACCCCAGACGGAATTGCATTTCAGACCCCAGATGAAGATGTATTGTATAAAATGACAATGGTGAATTTAGAACCAGAAGTAACTGATTTGTTTCCTGTATTTGATGCAGAGAAAATCCCAATTGAATTGAAAAAGACAGTGAAAGAAGAAGTGTGGGACTTTACAGGAGAAGATGTAGGATTAATGAAAGGAGTAGATCCCTTTAAAATAACAGTGAAAGAGGGAACGAGTTACCCAAATACGCCCCAGTATAAATTGACACCAGAAATAATTGAAGGAATAACGCCAGTAATAAATAAAATGATTGAACAAGGGATTTTAAAAGAAATCATGAGCAGTCCATGTAATTCGCCAATAATGGGACTGAAAAAGCCAAACGGAACATATAGAATTGTACAGGATTTGAGGAAGGTAAACAAAATTGTTGTGCCTTGTTGCCCGATAGTACCGAACCCTGCTGTGATTCTATACCAGATTCCACGTGAAGCAGAATGGTACACAGTAATTGATTTATGTCATGCATTTTTCTCTATTCCACTGCATCCAGATAGCCAGCCATTATTTGCGTTTAGGTTTGGAGAGCGTATTTTGGCATGGTGCCGAATTCCTCAAGGGTACACAGAAAGTCCCTCAATCTTTAATCAGATTCTAAAGAAATCGTTGGAAGATTTAAAAATGCCAGAAAAGTCAGTGATGGTTCAGTATATTGATGACCTACTGGTGGCATCAAAAACGAAGGAAGCATGTGTCAATGATACAATTGCTTTGCTGAATCATTTAGCAAAAAGAGGACATAAAGTGTCCCCTTCAAAATTGCAGTTTTGTCAACAAGTCCAGTATTTAGGGCATAAAATTGAGAAAGGAGTGCGAAAGGTAACGACTGAAAGAATAAAAATGATTCAAGGAATGAATGCTCCAATGACACAAAGAGAGGTAAGAATGTTTTTGGGAATGGTTGGATATTGTCGACAATGGATAAGCGGTTTTTCGCTGATTGCTAAACCGTTGCAAAAACTGACAAAGAAGGATGTTAAAGATCCTTTTGAAATGAATGATGAAGAAATGAAAGCATACAGAGAGCTGAAAAAGAAATTGTGTGAGGCTCCAGCATTAGGAATGCCTGACTATGAGAAAGATTTTGAGCTGTATTGCAGTGAAAGAGATGGATGTGCATTTTCAGTTTTGGTACAGAGACATGGAACTATGAAAAGACCAATTGCATATTTTTCAGCTGTTTTAGACCCTGTAGCGAAAGCGTTGCCTGGATGCTTGAAAGCAGTTGCTGCTACTTGTGTGAGTCTGGAACAGAGTGAAGGCATAGTGATGGGATATCCACTGAGAGTATATGTTGCCCATTCTGTGGAAATTCTCTTGACAAGAACAAAAACCCAATACATGACACATAGTCGGCTGACTAGGTATGAAAAAGTAATTTTGAGTGCAGATAATGTGACCATTGACAGATGTATGAATGTGAATCCTTCGACATCGTTACCAGATGAAGAAAGTATAATTGAAATGGATGAAGTAGATCACGATTGTCTGAATGTGCTTGAATATTGTACAAAACCAAGGTCTGACATACGAGATGAGCCTTTAAAAGAATCAGATTATATTATGTTCGTGGATGGCTCATGTTTGAGAACGAGTGATGGAGTTCTAAGTGCAGCATATGCAGTTTGCACAGTAGCAACTGTAATGGAAGCATCCTGTCTGAAAGGGATACGGTCTGCCCAAGTCGCAGAATTAGTAGCTCTGATTCAAGCATGCAAGTTGGGAAGAAATGTACGGGTTACGATTGTGACAGATAGCCAGTACGGCTTCGGGGTGGTGCATGACTTTGGTCAGATTTGGTCACAAAGAGGTTTCTTGACGTCTGCAGGAACACCCATTAGAAACAGAGATTTTGTGAAAAAGTTGCTTGAGGCGATACAGCTGCCTAAACAGATTGCTGTTGTAAAGTGCAATGCACATAAAAATGGGGAAGACTACATAACTGTTGGTAATAAATATGCTGACGAGATTGCACAGTACTGTGCAAAGAATGTGGTTTCTTTAAATAAAAGTCGAGAAAGAGAGCATATTTCGTGTCCTTTGCTTTTTACTAACCCTGTTGAGACATGGGATGAGGTGAGACAGTTACAGGAAGCAGCAGATGATGAGGAAAAAGATACAGGGATAAAAGCAGGATGTAGAAAACATGAGGAAAATGATGTTTGGGTTTACAGAGATGAAAGACCAGTTATGCCTGATAGCATGATTTCTGACATGGCACGGATGTACCATGGACAAGCCCATATTGGGAGAGATTCAATGATCAGACTTTTTAGACAAACATGGTATAATCAAAATTCAGAGCCATAGCTGAGAGTCTTTGTCAGAGATGTCTTATTTGTCAACAGATAAATCCAGGAAGGAAGACAGTAGTGAGTCTAGGAACAATAGGACGAGAAGGAGGTCCTTTCACTAGAATGCAAATGGATTTTATTGAAATGCCACCTTGCAACAGACTAAGGTATGTCCTAGTGGTCGTCTGTTTGTTTTCCCGTTGGGTGGAGGCATACCCAACCAGAAGGAATGATGGAATAACGGTAGCAAAACTTATGCTGAGAGAATTCATTCCGAGGTATGGTTTTCCAGTCACGATTGAAACAGATAGAGGAACACATTTCCAAAATGAATTAGTTAAACTGATTTGTGAAGCACTCAGTATTAAACAGAAACTGCATTGTGCATACAGACCAGAGCCTTCTGGAATCGTAGAGCAAGTGAATGGAACAATTAAGAACAGGTTAGGAAAAATGTGTCAAGCTACAGGACTCAAATGGCCAGATGCCTTGCCATTAGTTTTAATGACAATCAGAAGTATTCCGGAAAGGAAAACTGGACTCAGTCCTCATGAAATAATTATGGGACGAGCAATGAGACAAGCACAAGTACCTGTCAACAAACTACTGACTATAACTGATGATCTAGTACTGGATTATTGCAAAGGATTGGCTGATGTAGTGCGTTCTGTGTTTCATCAGGTTGGACCGGATGCGACCACTCTTGAAAGAAAACCAGCTCACGACTTGAATCCAGGAGATTGGGTCCGCATAAAAGTCCACAGGAGAAGAAACTGTTTGGTTCCTCGCTGGGACGAACCACGACAAGTGATCCTGGTGACAACCACTGCAGTCAAGTGTGCAGGAGTGAAACACTGGGTGCATGCCAGTCACACTATCAGAGTTCCAGAACCTGAAGATCGACATGTGAGTCGACATCTGGAAGTATTGGATAACAGTTCAGCAGCAGAAGCAGAAGAAGAAAGAAACAGGGTGCCAGAACCTGAAGATCGACCTGTAAGTCGACATTTGGAAGACCCAACTACAAGTGCAACGACAGAAGAAGTAGAGGAAATAGCTGAAGTTCCAGAACTTGAAGATCGACCTGTAAGTTGACATCTGGAAATATCAGATACCAGTTCAGAATCTGATACAGATCATTCGGATTGTGAAGAGATTCTAAAAAGAAATTGGAAATTTGAAAGCATAAGAGAAGAAACTGAGCCAGAGGACAGTAACAGTGAGCAACCAAGTACAAGTTGTGGTGAAAATCCTTCGGAGATAATATTAATAGATGAAGAAGGGAGAGTTTCAAGCAGAAAATTAGAAAATTCGGAAAATCCCCGAGGAGCAGTAGGGACAGATAGTCAAACACGAGAACAGGGAAATTTAGAAGCAGATAGAGAGACTGACACAAATTCGGAAGAACCTCGAGGAGGGACAGAAATAGGTGAACGAAGGAAGATAAGAAAAGAACCACAAGTAGAGGAAGAAAATGAGATTATACGTTTCAAAATAAGGCACAATAACGAAAGAATTGAAACAGAGTCTGAAGAAAGTGGAGAAGAAATAAATCAAAAACTAGAGTCAAGAAAAAGAAATTGGAAAACAGAAAGAGAGGAAAAAGGAAGTGAGGCAAAAAGGCCAAGAAAAGGAGACAATTGGCCCAACGAAGTAAGAAAATTAAGATACAAAATCATAAGGTTAGATGGGAAAAGTGCTGAACAAGTAAATGAAATAACAAGTCAGAGAGAGCAAGAAAAACAAGGTGGAAAACACTTGCAGAAAACGAAAAGAGTAAAGAAGGTAAATCCGAAGTATAGATCGCCTGAATGGTTGTATCTTGCTTTGACTAATAACAAAGAAGAAAAGAACACTCACGAGAACCCAGAACAAAGAAACCTAATGGGAGAAGGTGAGGTGCAACAAACCTGAAGAAGTTTAAATAGTTTCTACCGGACTTGACAAAACACTGGATCTGACGAATTTTACCGGATATGACAAAGAAAGAATTCTGAAAAAGAATTAAAAGAAAGTACCAAGCAAAGACAAAACATTGGAGTACAGAGTGGCAAATAAGTCATTTTCTGAGGTGTAGTGACACAATTTTCTGGAAAACAAATAAATAAGGTTAAAAACAAAATGGAGAATACTAGAGATAGAAAATGTAAATGTGAGTTTTTAAGTAGATGGTGTAAAATGTGCTGCTTTTGTACAGGATTATTAATGACTGTATGGGTGGTTCTAGCAATCACTATTCCAATTAGTTTAGCTGTAGTAGAAAAGTCTAATAACACTGAGAAAGAAAAAGTAGCTAACACTCAAGAACCAGTTATTTTAAAAAGTAGTGCAGAATTACACAAGGACAATTCGATAACAAATTTGTCTAAAAATGTTTTTACTAAATTATTATATGAGTATGTAGAAACAATGGATGTAAGAGATTGCTATGTTTGTATGCAGTTGCCTGCATCTGTAGCAGAGGGTGTGACTTATCATCACCTCCCTTTGACGTATGGAATAACATGTAGTGTCTTAGCAAGTTTATTTTATAAAACAGGTAGATTAGAATATTATTACACTGACATAGATAAGATTTTTGCGAAAGTTTCTGTAGTTCCCGAGCTAAACAAAATAAAAGAGGGAAAAACGTTTGGTGAATTTTTTTAGAAGATAAGATTTTAACATTAGATAATATAATTAGGTACAACCTTACCTGTGAGTTAAAGAAGGAAGAAAAAGTATTTTTAGAGATGGTTGAAGAGAGAAGAGTGAAATTTCACAGAAAAGTGATAGAAGAGACAAAAACACCTCTTTGGGCGTTTGAGGAAGACAATCATGACAAGAAAAAGACAAAGGCAGCTATGACTCTGGATTGGCCCCAACAGGGAAGGTTGTGCATTAGAAGAAATAAGACAAGATATGACAATTATTTTGTGGGTTCCAGTATTTGCCATGACAATTATCAAATTTTAGGTGGATGGGGATTTAAAGGGGGAAAAGATCCAATATTTCCAGGGATCTATTATGTTTGCGGTAATAGGGCTTATTACAGGTTACCGGACCATTGGTATGGGTCATGTTATTTAGGCCTGGTCTTTCCAAAGATTTTTCATATGGACAGAAAAGAAAAAGGAACACACAGAATGATAAATACCTTTACACGTAGAAAAAGGGAAAGTTTTTCAGAAATAGTAGGTGATATTTTTGGAGCATTGATACCAGCAGTGGGAATATCTTTGAATGCCTATAGAATTCGGAAATTATCCACAGTGGTAGATCGTTTATCTACAGATACTGCTGGAGGGTTCTTAATGGTAAATACCGAGATGGTTGCCATGAGAGCTATGGTGATGCAAAATCGACTTGCCCTTGACATTCTTTTGGCAACAGAGGGCGGAGTCTGTGGAATGCTGAAAGTCCAACATTGTTGCACTTACATTCCAGATAAAAGTGAAAATATACAGAAGTATATAACAAATATTACAAGTTTGCACAAAGAACTGGTTCCACTGGAGGTTGAAAGTGCATTGGGAAAACTTGGTAAAGGGTTTTCTTCAGTAATAAATTGGTGAACAAGAATGAGTGGATTAATAATAGGGAAAGTTATAATAATATCAACCATGATAATAATAATAATTTTAGTGCTGAAGCTTGTAATAACATGTATAAAGAGAAGAATAAGACAGAATAAAATAGAAAAAGAAAACATGATAAACAAGGAAAGAGAGAGAGAAATGGGTAAAATAGAGTTAGAAGAAATAAAAGAGAACATGTACAAGAAAACGAAGAGACAAGTTGAAAAGGATACAGTTGTGTAAAATAACAAAAGCAAATGGATAAAAGATATATGCTGTCTGAAAGAAATGTATAACTTGGGTTTTGTGGTGATATTAAAAATCACCAAAGGGGGAGTTGATGGAGCAGGGTAAATGAAAAATATTTAACCTCCTAATAATTTTCGTAAAATAATTAATAAACATGTTCATTTAAGTAAATAACCAACAATGTATGTTACATGTGAAGGGTTAAAGGTAACACGCTATTCCGTGTACAAAATAATCAACTTATAATTGTTTACGTGCCTAACATAACATAATATTTGCGTACTAATTAAATAATAAATGCATGATCTGTGCTTTTAAATAAAATGTGTGGTTGCAAAATAAAGCGATGGTAAGTAAGGGATGGCTTTATATGTTGCTTTTTGCTAGGTAATACCTAATTGGGGTACATAGAAAGACGGGAGGGAAACGAAAGGGTTTATATTTCTTTGTTTTAACAATAGTTTGTTTATCTTTGAAAATAGTGCGCTTAGGCCTGTCGAGCAGCGATATAAAATGGCCGCCGTTTGCTAGAGTACGCATGAGCAGGGAACCATGTGATAGAGGAGAGAGGCTGTGGAAAAGGATGATCACGTGCTGGTGCTGAGAGGCTAAGATGGAAGTATGGTCAAGGCTATTGTGACCTTTCTGAGCAGATGTGTGCCAAGATGATCAGCAAGAAGCGTGAGAAGTCAAACTGAATCAATGGACGGAACTGTTAAATCTAAAAAGTAGCAGAAAAAGATACAAATTGGACTGATCGAAGCGGATGAGCAATGACATGAACTGTGGGAAACGATGCAAGCATGGACATTCCACAAGGAACTGGTTAAGACCAGGAAGTTTGATTAAAATGTATATGGGCCTGAGTTTGACCAATGAGAAAGAATCACGCCATGAAGATGCAACATTTTATTCAGTAAGCTAGAATTAGGGTATAAGAAGACCTACTCTTGGTGGGAGGGGTTAGTTGTTGGAGAAGAGTTGCTGGAGTAGTTGCTGGAGAGCAGATGCTGGAGAAGTTAGATGCTGTAGATGGGTGAAATTGCGGTTGCTGATGCTGACGAGCTGATGCTGCTGCTGCTATTTTTATTTTCCAGTTGAGTATAAGATGCTGTTTTTGGAGAACCTTTTTATTCCTGATCAATTTTTCATTTAGAACTATTAGATTTTTCCAAGACAGATAGATTGATCATTTAGAGTTCTTGCTATGATAACCTTATTTTGCCGTCTAATCGATATGCATTGCAATTTCAATTTATTCTTATAATGATGATAAATGTAAAGATCTGAATAATAAACTTAAAACTTATTTCTTGCTTCGAAACTTTACATAAACTTTATTATTCTTTAAACAAATGACTCAGTGATTCTTTAGCTCAATGATTAAAGGAAAATGATAAAGAGGTTATTGTGATTGAGCTGGTCTTAATCACCATCAACTGATTCCTACTAGTTGGTCCATCGACCAATGAGCGGAATACCTTAAAGCAAATGAGAAACATTATGTCATGTTAAAAGAGGTATCCCGTCTCCTTCCAGCGAATCGTTTTCTCCTAGGTTATTGACGGAGGAAATCCAGGGAATAAATGAATAAGTGAATGTATATGCGGTGTTATGGGCCCCACCGTCATATGGATATAGTGTGTGTGTGTTAGAGGAATAGTTGCACCTGGATGACCGAAGCATATAGGAGAATTATTTTTATTGTTAGCGCTGGATCACTTAGAAGCAAAATCTTTGACGTACTTGGCCATGTACTCCATAAGACCGAGGAAGGACTTAAGTTCATCCTTATTCTGGGGGTAAGGTGCGTCTTTGACAGCTCTCAGAAGGTTGTTTTACGGTCTGAAACCTTGCTCGGAAATGGAATGTCCAAGGTAGTCGACTGAAGTCACTCTAATTTGACACTTGGACTTCTGCACCGTCAGCCCCGCATCCATCAACCTCTTGAACACAAGTCTGAGGGTGCAGTCGTGGTCTTCCACTGAGCGACCATGCACCAGGATATAATCCTGGAAGCACATTGTATGGTCTACATCTTTTAGGATCTGGTTCATGATCTTCTGGAATACTGCTGCTGCGGATGCCAGCCCAAAAGGCATCCTCTTGAACATGTAAGCTCCTTGGGGGGTTATGAAAGCAGTGAGGGGCCTTGAGTCAGGGTGCAGGTCTACCTGATGGTAAGCCATAGACAGATCAATGACGCTAAAGAATTTCGCCTGAACCATGGTGCTGAGCATCTCATTTATGTTGGGGAGTGGGTACCTCTCGACCCAGATGTTCTCGTTTAGGCTTCTAAGTCCACGCACAAACGGATGCCCTCCCCACTAGCCTTGGCTGCGATTACAATGGGCGCCAACCATTCAGACATGTCTACAGGTTGTATGATCCCCAATGTGCACAATCTTTTCAACTCCCTTTCTAAAGGCTCCCTCATTTGGTGTGGTACTGGACGCAACTTGTGTACAGCTGGTTTTGCATTAACCTTGAGTTTAGTTCTGTGTTGGTAATCACGAAGGAGTCCCAACCTGTCTTTGAACAGTTTGGGGAACTCTTCACAGATGTTGGCACAAAGCAAAAAGACCTGTTCTTCCATGTTGGGGTTCAGGATGATACCCAGCTCTTTTTGGTGCTGCCACCCTAACAAATTTGATCCTGTCTCTACGATATACACTTTGCCTACGGTGTTTCTTCCCTTGAATTCGATTTGCATCTCTTTCATACCTAAGAGGGGTATAGGTTCTTTGTTATAGCCTGTGGGGAAAATGTCAGGTTCCTGCAAGGCTTTGCTTCCCTGGTTGTCTATGCATTAGAAATCACTACAGTTCAATAATGTAAAAGGAGAACATGAGTCGGCAAACATGGTAACGATTTTGTTGTTCAACTTTATGTCACATTTGGGATAAATTACATTTACGGTACCAGTATTTTCTTTCAGTTGGAAAATGTACTTCCTCTCACTGGGCATGACACATTTTATTTCTTTGCTCATGGTGCCCTCTACACTCGCACCCTCTCCGTGATGGGGGTCACCTTCTCTGCACACCCTAGCAAAATGTCCCCTCCTATTGCATTTCTTGCAAGTAACGGTCTGAGCAGGACAATGAACGTTGTTAGCAAGATGGTTGCTGCTACCACACCTGTAGCATCTGTAATTTCTTTCATTCCCTGGAGGCTTGTGCACGTTATTCTAACTTTGCACCTTATTTACTTCACATACCTCCACTTCCTCTTGTATATTAGCTACCACTTCTGCTGTGGACTTCATCTCTTTTATACATTTGGCAGTGTGTTCCACTGATTTAGCAATACTCACTGCTTCCCGAAAGCTGGGATTATTTGCTAATAGTTTTTCTTGGATGCGTAAGTTGTTTGTGCACCACACCAATTGGTCTCTAATCAAAGAGTCTGTCAAAATGCCAAATTCGCACAATTGGGTGAGACCTCTCAATACTGCAATATAGTTGGTAACTGACTCTTGTTTACCCTGGGACCTGCTGAAAAACTTGTGCCGTTCCAACACTACATTTATTTTGTCCCCAAAGTGTGTTTCCAACTTCATCATGGTAGAAGCAAAAATGTCCATACCTTCCACTGCCTCGTCATTGAGGTTTTCTGGTTCGGGCAACGTTTCGTAAATTTTGCGCCCCTGTATACTCTGTATACCCAAATTGTGAAGAAGAATGTGCTGTTTGCGCATGTCAATGAACCGTTCACCCCCTATGGCAATCAGGTACGACTCAAAAAGTTTGACCCACTCCTTCCAGCATATCTCAGGTTCTCCTATTTCATTTAGAAATGGAGGTGGCTGGCTCATGCTTGCCGCAGCCATCATGGTTGCAGCTCCAGTACCGAGACGGGGTACCGACGGAGAGAGCGGGCCCCTTTTCCCTGAGCTGTTGCCAGGTAGAGGTGTGGCCACTTATCCAATATCTTTGGATAACTCCAGTAATACCAATCAACAATACAAAGGATTACTGGTTGTGTATCTTTTTCTTATATTTTCGTCACATTGATCACGAGCAGCAGCTTTACTTTTAGTCTGGTCCTGAAGATAGCCTCGATACTTGGTTAAGATCACTCAGGCTGAAACATGTCGACCGTTTATGATATATAGCAGTTTTAAATCAATACTGCTAATTGCACTGCTTTTTAATCCTACCAGTACGAGCAAGCCAATAAAAAGTTTTTTGCCCCACTAGGTAGTTTTAATTTCACCACTGCACATTCACGCATTTACTTCTTTTGCGCTGCGCCTTCACCACACCTGAGATTCACATATGGGATTTTAGCATCCAGAGAAGGTTCTTACTACTCAAACAAAACATCCCAGATCTCCTTCCTCACAGTGAGGGAGTTGTAGCCCTCAGTGGGACTAGGTTTCCCACTGGGAGGAGAAACCCATATGATGAAGCATGCCACCTATGGTGGGTGAGGGTTTTCGTCCTGAAAGGGATCTCCCCCTGGCTGGGGATTTAATGAGACTATAATCTTCTAATCCTTCATGTTTTTTGGCATACTATATTGCACGTTTTTGGAGACCCAAGGAGGTTTTGTGGAATAATAATAATGATAAGGGGTTACCCAACAGCTAAGATGATGGAAGATGGTTTAGGAGTCAGAGATCCAGTGGAAATACTTGTAGCACTGGATAGTTGCCTTCTCAATTGCCCATTAATATGATAAAACTTTGAAAGATGTCAGCGCAACCTTGCACAAAACAACACTGATCCTAGACAGCCAACTGAACATCCATGTGCCAGGTTCAGGGAGTACAACAATGTCTCCAATAATGCACAATGTCATTTGCCTTAATCACTATGGCAAAGTATATTGCAATTTACTCACTGCGCTTCCTTAGTCAATATGCATATGTATTTACACCCAAATCCTCCTACAGATGGAAGGCCCCCACTCTACTACTTTTTAATGGGGAAGAAAGTGCCTACGATCGTCAATAGTACTTGTGCGCACACCTCATGGAGCGGTGTCTTCTCCTTGCTGACAATTTGAATGTTATACTTGCTATGGCAACCTGCAGCGTCTTTACGAGTCAGGAAGACTCAGCACAACTAAATACAACCACTGAGGGCGCTGGCAGGAAACTGCGCACAAACAGGGGAATAGTGTCTCCTGACGGCGCCTGCTCGCACACGCCCACAATTCTGCCTCAAAACGCCGGACTGACAGGAGCGCTCGTCGATCAGGACTCCCTGCAGGCGTCGTTCCACTTGCTCCTCATCGCCTCACATATGCTGCAGTGTACAGCTCTCCACACGCTGCTGACATAAAAGTCCGCTCCCACTAGTTCCTCACACGTGATGGTTCACTCAAGCGACTTCATGGCTCGGCAACCAGCCTACCTCAGGACACATCGATCTGGAATTCGCGATGCCACCGCCCGTGATTCACTGACGTACTTGGATGATCGTAGCGAGGGACTCACCGCTACACTGCTACGTCGTGGGTTGAACTGACTCTGCAGCACTGCTGGCATAATACTTCATGGATGTTTTGTAATTCTTTTGTGTTGGCAAACTTCTCAGATGTGCCCGGTTTGACTTCTGCCATACGAGTTGCCGTAGGATTAAGTTCCTGGATGCTGCTCCTCTTCTCATATGATTGTAAGAAAGTTCAATTCTATTTCAAGGTTTTCCTTCTTCCAGTAACGTAAATGGAGAGAGCACAGATAGGGGAAATGGCCACAACTGCCCCCTTCGCAGCAACTCGTCGCCAGTGTTAAAAGTTAAAGCGCAGGAAACGGAGTAGGTTCCAAGTATGCTTTAATGGCCATCCAACTCTTCTCAACAACTCGACAAGTGTCAACATTCTAACCCCAGCTTCAGCGGAGCATTCCAAGGTAAGGGGAAGGGAGGGGGAGGTGGAACGTACCAAGGGAAAACAGTGAGAGATTATAACAGTTACGTTCTCTGTAGACTGATTTACGTACTTGTACGATTCATTGTCTCTGTATAAAGTGTGCCTGATGTAAAGTACTGTGACACCCTACACTACGAGTAGCGCTATACAACAAATGAAATGCATATGAGAGAGGGACTATGGAGAGATGAAGGGCACTATTGGAGGGTGGCAATGAGGGAATCCGAGGAGGAGGTCATGGGAGGAGAGGCTTTGGAGTGATGAGGGGCACTGATGGAGGGTAGCAGTGAGGGAATCTGAGAAGGAGGTCATTGGGGGAGGGGCTACGGAGAGATGAGGGGCACTGGCGGAGGGTGGCAGTGAGGGAATCCGAGGAAGAGGTCATGAGGAGGAGGGGCTATGGAGAGATGAGGGGCACTGTTGGAGGGTGCCAGTGAGGGAATCTGAGGAGGAGGTCATGAGGGGGAGGGGCTACGGAGAGATGAGGGGCACTGGCGGAGGGTGGCAGTGAGGGATTCCGAGGAGGAGGTCATGAGGGTGAGGGGCTATGGAGAGATGAGGGGCACTGGCGGAGGGTAGCAGTGAGGGTATCCGAGAAGGAGGCCATTGGGGTAGGGGCTACGGAGAGATGATGGGCACTGGCGGAGGGTGGCAGTGAGGGAATCCGAGGAGGAGGTCATGAGGAGGAGGGACTACGGAGAGATGAGGGGCACTGGAGGAGGGTGGCAGTGAGGCAATCCGAGGAGGACATCATGAGAGGGAGGGGCTATGTAGAGATGAGGGTCACTGGTGGAGGGTGGCAGTGAGGGAATCTGAGGAGGAGGTTATGAGGGGGAGGGGCTAAGGAGAGATGAGGGGCACTGGTGGAGGGTGGCAGTGAGGGAATCCAAGAAGGAGGTCATTGGGGGACGGGCTACAGAGAGATGAGGGACACTGGTGGAGGGTGGTAGTGAGGGAATCCGAGGAGGAGGTCATGAGGGAGAGCCCAACAAATGTCACTTGCCTGATACACCCACCTCAGAAACCTCCTCTTCCCAAGGGTCATTACATGGGACAAAAACACTTTATTTTTGATAGAGGTAACATTTAGAAAGAGATTTGGAAAGAAAAGAATGCGTTTTACTGGCCCTTGTAAAACTAAGGAGAGATAAAGGAGGGCCCTAAAGCAGGCCTGGCTAGACATATAAGTGAAAATCGGGCCCGCAGTGGCCCACCCGCATGCACCCTTGGCCGACCCCCCCAAAAAATTCTGGAGCCGGGCCTGCTTTGGATTGTTTTGACCTGTGTAAGACCTGGGTTGTTGGTTGACTGGGATGTGAGCCCTGGTCAAGCAGCAATCACAACCCTTGTCAGGGTGAGGAACAAGTCAACCCTAAATTAATGTGTGCGCAACACTCTGGTTGTTTGGCACAAATCAGTTAGGCTTAATTTAGAGACAAAGTGTAAAGTATTTGTGCTACACTTCAAACAGAAATAAAGTGAAAACATCACACAAAAAGAATCCCAGACCAGATTAGAAAAATAGAGTGATTTTTAATAAATACCACAAGACCAAAACGCAAAAAATCCAGTCAGTTGAACCAGAGATATTCAATTTTAAAGGTTTTAGTGAAAAAAGCACCAAAAGCACCAACTGTGGGTATCTGGTCATGCTGGATGGGACAAAGTCAGAAGTTCAGGCCGACCATGATGGAGTGCCGGCCGGCTACAGGGACCTGGTTTCCCCGCTGAACAGAGTACATTAAATCTTGGCTTGCAGATCGTTGCGAGGGTTTATGTCGAAGATGGGTCACGCAGCTGAAGCGATGTATCAGTTCCAAGATGAGGCAAGACTGCAGTGTGAGGGCCTGCATCGTCATCGAGGATCCCATTGACGAGGGCTTGTGATGCAAAGTTCATCATCGTGGAAGCGTTGTTCAGTCTGGGCGATGCATCGGTTCTGAGGAGCTGTGAAGTTTCAATGTGGAGTTTGGCGTCATTGTTGAGGCTGGCATCGATGAGGGATGCGAGGACCTGCACCGAGAATGCATCATGCAGTGGTGGTTCTGAAGAGGCTGTGAAGGCAATGAAGGTCTTTGTGATGGAGACGAGCCACGCAACAGCAGCGATGTGCCAGTTCTGCTCCAGGCAGCAGAGGAGATTTGTTAGTTCTGCTGGGCCCACAGAGGCTGGCAAAATATATTAGGCCTACTTCATAGGGTCCAGGACTGGGAGCCACCACTTGGCAGGATGGACTCACAGATGGCAGAGCCCAGATGCTGGGATCCAGGTTGTTGGAGCATACTGTCCCTGAGGCACAAGTCAAGGATGCCAGCAAACTAGCCCTTGAAGTCACTATGGTGGTCCTGGGTTCAACAGATACAGGTCCAGTCCTACTCACCCAGGGAAGAGGCAGCAGGCAGCAGGTCAGCACAGCAGGGCAGCAGTCCTTCAGAGCAACAGTCCAGCAGAGTGACAGTCCTTTCAGCGGCACAGCAGTTCTTCTTCCTGGCAGAGTATCACCAGGTCCAGAAGTGTACTGAAGAGTTGGTGTCTAGGATCTAATATTTAAAAAAAAAAAAAATTATATATTTTTTTTAAGTTCAAAAAGTAACTTTATTAAAGGAATATAAATGTCAATACATAGTACAATAAAACAGTAGAAATTACATGAAACAAAATAAACCTTAGGATCAAAATAGCTGGATATGAAAACCTAATAACATAGCTTAAAGGAAAGATTTAAAAAATTAAAAAAAGGCAATTAAATTCAGTTGGTGTATACAGAGAGAATATGCATTTCATACAAAAAATGCAGAATAATTTAAAACAAATTTAAAGTAATAGGTCAATAATACTAGGAAAGTCATGGAGGTTGAAGAACTTCTTGCTGGTCAGGGCTTGGAGAAAAGGATCGTTTAGCACTAGCATCAATAAACAATGTAATAGGTAGCCATAAGTTTAAGCGTTTTGTAGCCATATGAATAGGGTAAACAAGGGCTGTGTCTAGTCTGTGATTATGACAGACAGTATACCACCATGCTTGATATGATATTTTTGGTAAAGTCTTTCCAATTTTTGGTTATTTGTTGGAAGGCAACTGCCAACAATAAGTCAATGATCCTAGTGTTGGAAGTGCAATTCATCCAAATAGGGGACAGGCTTCCCAGGAACACATGAGTAATAGAAAAAGGGAAATTAGAATCAAAGATTAAGTTAATTTGGGACCATTCACTATTCCAAAAATTGTGAACAGGTGAGCACAAAAACAACAAGTGATTTAAATCTGCGAGTGGAGATGAGCATGTCCAGCAAGTATCCGGTGTATCAATGTGTCTTTTGTTTAGGGTGACCGGACACAGCATGAGTCTGTTATATATAAAGAAGAGAGTCTGCATGGTGTTTGCTGCCCTAGAGGATTTTCTTATTTTAGTCCAAATTTTATTCTATAGTGACGTTGACCAACAGACCTTCAAATCTTCTTCCCAAGCAAGTTCCACCTTTGTTTTTTCTCTTGCAGTACGTGAAGAGCGCAAATAATTATAGATAACAGAAGCCTTAGGGTTAGTGCAGAGCAGAGTGTGTAACCTATTAACTGGGGAAGGAGTGGAGGAAGTAGAAGGCATGAATTGACCATGTGCGGTTAGAAGGGCTTGTTTCAAAAGGATATATTGGATTGAAAGGACATGGGCAAGTCAAAGAGTCTACTAACCTGGCGAAAAGACAAAATTTCATTATGTGCAAACAATTGATAAACCCAAATTAGGCCTTTCTGCCTCCAGGATTTCCAGTAAAAAGGCCTACTGTGTATCAATAGCAAGTTATTATGCCATAATGTGGATTTGAAAAAAGAATTCAAGTCTACAGGGATTGAGGGAGAATTGGGATCCAAAATTTTACAGGTTTATTTAAGTATAGGAGTAGATATAGATTGTGTCTTGTGAGAAAAGGAGAGCTATTCTTGAAATGAGAAAGGGGATAGAAAGGAGCTTTTGACTGCAACCCATAAAGGACAGAGTAGGAAAGACTTCTGATATGTAGAAAAGTCAGGGAAGTTGACCCCCCCTTCCGATTTAGGATACCGCAGTCTCGACAATGACATGCAAGCTTTTTTATTATTCCATAAGAAAGAGGAAAGTATAGAATTTATCTTCCTAAACAATTTTAAGGGAATGGGAATTGGAATATTGGAAACTGTATAAAGTATTATAGGAGTTATCATCATCTTTATGGTGTCAAGTCGACCCCACCACGATAAATATAAGGGAAGATCTAATATTTATACCTGGGCCTTCCTTTGAAGTGGGAGACACATCCAGAGATTTCCCTTTGGATTCCTCAGGGGCATCCTGCCGACCTTGTCCCGGTTCCAGGCTAACCACAGGGGGTTTGCCACTCTTTGTGTGGAGGCAGGACACAGCCTTTTCAAGTTGTTGGGAAACCATGCAAAGGATGCCAGGTCTGACAATTAGGATCCAACAAAGAGGTGAAAAGGGTGAGCTGGTTTTTGGGATTGGCACTCTTGGATGCAAAGTCGATAGCTTAGTCTCTCCCACTGAAACTGAGGATCTTTAAAACATGGTTTATATGCACGAGTGGAGTAAGGTTGTACATGGCATAATTAATAACCAAACATGTGCATACATTGTAATTGTTAAAAGTGCTGCATCATTAAGCAAACTGCTTAATCCAATAACAGGAACCACAAGGCCTCACATAAAGCCCAAACTGCTTGCACAAGATTGTTTTGTTAAAATGTAAGACATTCAAGAAAGGGAATTAAAGGCTGGTCCTTCACAATGTATGTTTCAGGGTGCACACTATAAGCAGGGGCATACCTACTGCTGGTGCAGCAGCTGCAGCGGCATCAGGGCCCAGAGCACTGAGAGGCTCATTGAACCCTGATAGTTGCTGAATTTACTCCCCCGAAGAATACAAAAAAAGAAAGTGATTGATGAAACGATTGAAGTAATCACAACCACTGGTAATTATTTGGGCCACATCTCAGTCCATCAAAAAAGGGTTCTCTGAGGACTCAAAAAATGTTCTGGCGTCAAGGTCGTGGTATCAACAGTTCTTTATACAATAATCAAAATTTGCCCTTATGCTTGTCCTTGCCACTTGCCAACACATGTTTCTGCTTGTGCTATAAGCGTGCCAGCAGACTTCATCAGGGCTATAATACAAATATAATAATATTATAGAGAGGAAACTCTAAGAATAATTTGAGTCCCATCAACAGGGTCAGAGACACCCAATGTGTACCTGGGTTTGGTCCTGTTGTATGTGACCATGGGCTAGTCAAATACTATTTTCAGGTGGTGCAAAGGGGGGAAAAAAAGGAAAAATGGTGGGTTCAGTATAATACCTAGACCATTAAGAGCGTTAGTCTAAATTGTCGGAAACCAGAGGTGCAAAGCATGCATACTGTTATGTGAAGAAGCATATGTAAATCAGTCTTGACCTTGCTCCAATAGGTACACTGCAGCCTGACCTGCCAAGCTAGGTCCTCCCTTAACCAAAACACAAGCAACCCAAGACCCGTTTCGCTCTGATTGGGGCTCATCATTCGGGTGCAGCTTGGTTCCAGTAGCAGAGTGAGCACGGGACCCACATCTGGGTGTACCTATAACACTTAGGGCATTGCATTGAAGTATACAAATAAAACGATGGACAGGAATGAGGCAGAGACCCATGGCCAGTTGCTAAGATTAATTCAAGCATTCCATCCATCACTTTGTTGTTGTTGCACTATTTACTACCCCAACAACAGTTAAAGGGTCAATTTCCCTTGCTTGCACCCAGTCCCATGGCATCCTTACATCACTGCTGACTATAAACACAAATGTAACTGAAAGGGTAAAACATGTTTGGTATAAAACACATAGCACACACAATTTATGTTGATTTCAAAACTTCTGTTGTGTCTCTTGCAGAAACATGATTTGTAGCGCAGAACATAGTAAACAATGTGAACATGTTTTCTATTAATAACTATGTCTCGACACCAGCAGCGCCTGCATGGGGACATATTTAACATACTTTGGAACTAAGGCAGTGAATCAGGGCGTTGAGCAGTTCAATGCCGTGTGAGTGGCCTGAATGCGAGCAAGAGCTTTTTGAGGTTGTTCACTGAGTTAAATACTCACTCTGCACACCTGTGTGGGGAATGCCAATTAGAGGTTCGCAACTAGACATGCAGACCTAACGTTTCATCTGCCTGTTTTTGATCATTATTATAATTTTATTCCACATAAACAAGAGCCATAAAGCAGTGCAATTACCAAATAAAGTCAGGCAAAACACATGCCACTTTGTAAATATGAAACAAAACAACTTAGCGTGTACATTACCTACCTAATATGAAGACACACTATGCCCTGTTCCAGTGTACTTTTCAAATTGAGTATATATTCAAGAGAATTAGCTATTGAACATATGGCGCCGCATTATGGAAATACGAACTGTCCCACACTGCACTTCCCCTTTGGTATTGCTTTGTTCGCCCTAAGTTGGCAGGGTATGCCCAGACGTGGGTCCCTTGCTCACTTTGCCACTGGATTCAAGCTAGCCTGGCTGATGACGGCTGAATAGCCAGAAACCGGTCCCAGGATGCTTGTTTCCGGTCCAGGGAAGACATGGCTTGGCAGTTCGGGCTGGACTGTTCCCATGAGGCACAGGGTCAGACTGATTTGCATATGGCCATGTCTGAACTGGGGTGGTGGAGTGAGCTAAAGAATGATGATGGATTAAACCCAGATCAGTTGACTGGGGGTGAGTGTTTGATTTGCTCAAGCGCTCCGTCCATCATCCCCTTTGGTATTGCTTTGTTCGCCCTAAGTTGGCAGGGTATGCCCAGACGTGGGTCCCTTGCTCACTTTGCCACTGGATTCAAGCTAGCCTGGCTGATGACGGCTGAATAGCCAGAAACCGGTCCCAGGATGCTTGTTTCCGGTCCAGGGAAGACATGGCTTGGCAGTTCGGGCTGGACTGTTCCCATGAGGCACAGGGTCAGACTGATTTGCATATGGCCATGTCTGAACTGGGGTGGTGGAGTGAGCTAAAGAATGATGATGGATTAAACCCAGATCAGTTGACTGGGGGTGAGTGTTTGATTTGCTCAAGCGCTCCGTCCATCATCCCCTTTGGTATTGCTTTGTTCGCCCTAAGTTGGCAGGGTATGCCCAGACGTGGGTCCCTTGCTCACTTTGCCACTGGATTCAAGCTAGCCTGGCTGATGACGGCTGAATAGCCAGAAACCGGTCCCAGGATGCTTGTTTCCGGTCCAGGGAAGACATGGCTTGGCAGTTCGGGCTGGACTGTTCCCATGAGGCACAGGGTCAGACTGATTTGCATATGGCCATGTCTGAACTGGGGTGGTGGAGTGAGCTAAAGAATGATGATGGATTAAACCCAGATCAGTTGACTGGGGGTGAGTGTTTGATTTGCTCAAGCGCTCCGTCCATCATCCCCTTTGGTATTGCTTTGTTCGCCCTAAGTTGGCAGGGTATGCCCAGACGTGGGTCCCTTGCTCACTTTGCCACTGGATTCAAGCTAGCCTGGCTGATGACGGCTGAATAGCCAGAAACCGGTCCCAGGATGCTTGTTTCCGGTCCAGGGAAGACATGGCTTGGCAGTTCGGGCTGGACTGTTCCCATGAGGCACAGGGTCAGACTGATTTGCATATGGCCATGTCTGAACTGGGGTGGTGGAGTGAGCTAAAGAATGATGATGGATTAAACCCAGATCAGTTGACTGGGGGTGAGTGTTTGATTTGCTCAAGCGCTCCGTCCATCATCCCCTTTGGTATTGCTTTGTTCGCCCTAAGTTGGCAGGGTATGCCCAGACGTGGGTCCCTTGCTCACTTTGCCACTGGATTCAAGCTAGCCTGGCTGATGACGGCTGAATAGCCAGAAACCGGTCCCAGGATGCTTGTTTCCGGTCCAGGGAAGACATGGCTTGGCAGTTCGGGCTGGACTGTTCCCATGAGGCACAGGGTCAGACTGATTTGCATATGGCCATGTCTGAACTGGGGTGGTGGAGTGAGCTAAAGAATGATGATGGATTAAACCCAGATCAGTTGACTGGGGGTGAGTGTTTGATTTGCTCAAGCGCTCCGTCCATCATCCCCTTTGGTATTGCTTTGTTCGCCCTAAGTTGGCAGGGTATGCCCAGACGTGGGTCCCTTGCTCACTTTGCCACTGGATTCAAGCTAGCCTGGCTGATGACGGCTGAATAGCCAGAAACCGGTCCCAGGATGCTTGTTTCCGGTCCAGGAAAGACATGGCTTGGCAGTTCGGGCTGGACTGTTCCCATGAGGCACAGGGTCAGACTGATTTGCATATGGCCATGTCTGAACTGGGGTGGTGGAGTGAGCTAAAGAATGATGATGGATTAAACCCAGATCAGTTGACTGGGGGTGAGTGTTTGATTTGCTCAAGCGCTCCGTCCATCATCCCCTTTGGTATTGCTCCACACTGCACTGCGGCACACACTAAAATCTGTGTGCATTGCTTAATTTTAAAACAATAAGTGCCAGGGCCCAATGTTTTGCTCAAAAGCCTGTGGCTTGCGCTATGATTATCAGGGGTGCCGACTACCAGGGCTGCGCAGTCTTAACTTTTATCATTTTTACATTTTTTTTTTACAAAATTTGATTACAACTCATGCCTCTTTTATCCACCACCAGACACTTTCTGCCCCAACTCTGAATCCTGCAGGCTCTTCTTCATCCCTACTTTCTCCTTTTGTCACAGTTTTTCCATCTTTCTCTTCCTCCTTCTTTTCCCCTTTTGAGTTTTTTTCTCTCTTGCTCTGGGTGAAAGTCTGATTAGGAAAACTAAATGTCAATGCCAAAAAATGAGTCCAGGTGAGCCCTAACTGCAACCACAGGCTCACATAATGCGAATATGCAATGTTACATCGCATGCGATACGTCGCATGCCATTACAACACATGCCATTACAACGCAAGTCGTTACAACGACTTGCTGTAGGGGACGCTGGATGTTGGAATAGTATAATTTACTATTCCAACTCCAGTCTGTGCAACAGTAGGGAAGGTGTTGGATTTTAAATCCAACACCTTCTGCCCCCTACAGCAAGTCGTTGTAACGAATTGCGTTGTCATGGTTTGCGATGTAACAACGCGGTCGTTGTAACGACCGCGTTGTAATGGCATGCGATGTATCGCATGCGATGTAAAGGATGTCTCCCACATAAAGCACTATCTGTGCACTACGTGTCGACTGAGACAGTGTGCAATATAACAGCAAATGTGCTGTTCCCTTTCAGGTGCAAATCCACACCTGCAGTGAAAACAGGGCATTAGTGATAGGTGGATCAGCATCTTCAAAGTGCTGGACCCCCTTTCACTATGATTTGCCTCTAAAACAAGAGGCAAAAACGGTTACACCCAGTTGGCTTACTTAATTTTCCAGTAGGGAAATGGTAAGTTGATGCACAAAATGAGCTTTTGGTGAGCAAGTTAAAAGTCACACATGGGCTGACATGTATATTTGTATTGTGGGCATATATATAACTGAAAAAGCATAGCTCTTGGTTCATTATTGTGGCATAGCTGTCAGTAGTTTAAAGAGAACGCCAGAGAAAAGAGCTCTGCCATATAGAAGCACCTGCTTTAAGCCCAACTGTCAGCCACATCCAAATTTAAAATCCTAATCTATGGTGAAGTCAGATTTTAAATAGGGGTGGGCGATAAATTTCGCTCCGCTGGTAGAGTTTTGCACACTCTGTGTTCCAATGTTACAATTCTGACATGGAGTTCCGGCAAACACCGCCAACCGCCGGGTTTTGGAGTTTTTTCTCATGCGCGGCTTGCCAATGTTAAGCTGGCAAGCCAAGTGAGAATTGGCATCCACTAGTAAGATTTACGGATGCTAGGATGGTACCTTGCGAGATTTCCTCAACACGAGCAGTCATGGGCGGTCGTGATTATTCGCCTCTAGAAAGCTGCTGTTCAAGTAGAAAATCTACTTGAGTGGCAGCAAAGAAGCAGCACCCTCTGGTATGCCACATGGTGTCATTTGTGCTGATTTTGTAGCACGGATCAAACTCCTGGCACTAAAAATCAGCACGAGCAGCACAACACACCAATTTCTGCCCACTCGCGGAACTCCGCAGAATCTTGCAAAGTTTTTATGCAAATCCATGGAATTCCGTGGAGTGAAACTCCACGAATTCTACCCACCCCTAATTTTAAATTACAATTCTCAAAATACCACTTTTAGAAAGCTGACATTTTCTTGCCTTAACCATTTGGTGCCTGCAGACTATCTCTGGGTCACATGACTGGCTGTGGGTGACAGTTGGGCTTTGTGTATTCCTCCTAGACAGCCACACACAATGGGAACTTAGGTGTGACTTGCTGGGCCATCACTGGCAGGATGGGTGGGAGGAGCTGGGCACAGCACCCACTTACACTTGATTAGGCTGTGTCCTGCCTCCACACAAAGTGCTGCATACCCCTTGTAGTTAATCTGAAGCCAGGGCAGCAAAGGCATGGCATCTGTCCACTTCAAAGGCAGGCCTCTAGAAGCTTCTCCCCACTTCAATGGTACAACTGTGTAATAAAGAAGGACCTCAGACACCAACTCTTCAGTACACGTCTGGACCCATGGATACTCTGCAAGAAATAAGGACTGCTGTGCTGCTAAAAAAACTGTCACTCTGTCTGCTAGACTCCTGCTCTAAAGGAACTGCTGCTCTGCTGTGCTGACCTGCTGCCTCTTGCCCTCTTGACTGGGGAAGTACTGGACCTGCAACTCCATCTTGAACCCTGGAGCCCAGAGCGACTCAAAGGGATAGTCTGCTAGCTTTATGATCCGAGCTTCAGGGACATAAAAGGCTCGCCAACAGCTCCTGGATCCATCTTTCGCGACTTCCTGACCCCCAAGTGGTGCCTCTCAGGTCCTGGACCCTTGGTGTGGCTCAAAAGTTCTTGAAATCAAGCTTTTGGACTCTTCTCAACTGTGAATGGGACCGTTTGCACCGTAACAGTGCTGCTCATATCATAAATCAGTGAGAGCCACTGCCAGCCCCACTTTTTGCACAGCAGCTTCGACAGCTCGTTGGGGACCGCCAATGCGAAGCACCAGCCTGCTGTCTACAACACCCAGCCTGCTCTTCACGTCACGCTGACCCCACTTGCAATGCTTTCCTTGCTCCCAGCGACCCTCTCCAAAGCAAACAATATTCTTGGCACAAAAACCTGAGAAGGTAAAACTTTAGCGGGACTAATCTGGGACTGTCTCCGACCCATACTCCATCACGGTCGGCATGAACATCTGACTTTAACCCTGTGGAGTGCAACCAGGTAGCCACAGTTGGCCCTTTTTTGCTTTTAGGTGCTATTCTTCACTTCATTCTATAGAAATTCATAGCTCTAGTTCCACAGATTGGATTTTTGTCATTTGGTCTTATTTTATTTATTAAGTTTGTTTCTATTTTTCTAACCTTGTGTGTGATCTTTTTGTGTGGTGCTTTCACTATTTTACTGTTTGATGTGTTGCACAGATATTTAACACATTGCCTCTAATTTAAGCCTGACCGCTCTGTGCCAGGCTATCAAGGAGTTGAGCACAGGTTATTTTGGGGTTTGCTTCTGCTTTACCCTCACAAGGATTGTGGTTGCTGCTTGACCAGGGCTCACACGCCAGTCAACCAGTAACCCAGGGGCATATTATCAAGAACGGCGTTAAAATTATTGCCGCTTAAGCGGCAGAAAACTGCCGCTAAAGCGGCGATAATGGGCTTGATAATATGCCCTTGAGAATTCCAATAGAAGCCCATGTTGACACCAGAACATGGGCTTCTATTGGAATTCTCAAGGGCATATTATCAAGCCCATTACCGCCGCTTTAGCGGCAGTTTTCTGCCGCTAAAGCGGCGATAATTTTAACGCCGTTTCTTGATAATATGCCCCCCAGTTTCTAATAGTGACCTTGCCCTATGTGCTCATTTCCTATTTGAGCCCCAGCATCAAAATGCAAACTTTTCATTGACTACAATGAAGAGTAGCCACCACATTGAGCCACCCTACCATTAATCCTTCCATTCAACCTGAAAACTACCTTTTTACTTTTAATAACCACCAAATATTGTCTCTTCATTTACTATGACTTTGATAATGAGGACCTCCTTCTTGTGGTTGCAAACGTTATAACCAGAACTCCTTGACAGTTGATAAGCTTGATCTCTAAACCCTTGTTGTCAACATGGCAGTAGAAAAACCTATGCCCTATATCCTTCCATGAGTCTTCCTAAAGACTGTTTCAGATACCATTGACAAGTATGGCCTCTTACTAGAAGAAGAAGAGTTCTTGGTTGAAGGCGACTAGTAGATCTGCGCCAAAGAAGTGTTGGTTATTGAATAAGGAGAATAGTGGATTTTCTTGGAAAATGGGTTCTGCATCATATCCCAAAATAGTCAAGATAAAACTGCTGAAAATGGTGTCACCACCCACTGTCTCTCCTACCAATGGATGATGGGGTGAGATACCTTGCCTCTTGCAAGAATGAAGCAGTGCAGAGGAGAGGATGCATGGGAATGAGGTTGATGTCCAAAAGGAAGGACTAAGCAGAATCCAAGGTGAGGCTGTCCACTGTATTGTATGCTGGGCAGCAGAGTAAAAGCTTCAACCTGCTGAAATGACCAAATGAAAATTGCAGTGGTGCAATATTTATCACACACAGTAATTCTTCCTTATAGAAAGAGCTGTGGGGACTGGAATCCCAAAAATGTTTGCGTAATATCTGGAATCATCATAACATAGATCGGAGGTTTCAGTGTGCCTACTGCAAAACGTTGCATATAAATCATAGACTGCTGATATGTTCTCCATGCAGCTCAGTGGGTTAATACTTATGTTATACCTTTGCATTATCTTTTGGACAGTTCAGAATGTTTTCGCTTTTTTTGCAGAGATCCTTGTGTAACCTCCTCGTGATATGCCACCCTACAATGAGTTTGAGTTTGAGTTTATGTGTGAGCTGCAAGCAACAACATGTAACCTGCCATACATTAATTTGATTCAGTGCAGTTTTTAATTCACTCTTACACTGTTCTAAAGTTGACTAATGCTGAGTAGTAATGAAGACTTGGAATTAAGCTCCAATGGTAGTTTGCACCATTTTCTATATTGTTTTATTAATCTCCCTAATAGCCCTTTTCTAAAATCTTCTTTCCTCTATACCTTCTTTGACTCACCCCAAACTTATTTTTACTGCTATGATCTCCCAAATAAAACCTTCTAGACTCTTCTTTCCTCTATCACTCCTGTAGCCTATTCAATCCAACTAACAGACTGACATGTCCACCACAAATTAACAACTTAGATTTCCCTATACTAATCCATCACTAATCCACTTTGGATTCCAGAGTAGCATGCTACTCGCTGAAAAACACTTCAATGCCTCGTCAAGAGTAGTAAGAGCTATATTAATACAATTACAATTATAATTGTAGGAAAGTCATTTCTTTGCCCTGATCACCCCCATTTTGTGACTGATACTGTTGGTTACTGACTCTGAATGTGCCCTGGGCTCTGCTAACTAGGCTCAGGGCCAGTGCTCTGTTTAAAAGGTATATGGTAATTGGTGTAATTACAATTGGATCAGACAGCCTACCTCTAAATTTCTAGTATATGGTGGTGTGTAGGTTTAGAGACCCCAGTGGACTTCATGCACTTAAGTGTTTAGTGTTGTGGTGTCTGGTGTCATTTTAAAGCCAGACCTGCCTTTGAGGCTGGTTTTAAAATAAACTGTGTCCAAATTCTGCTTTATAAGTACTTTCAAAGTCTAAAACTATCATTTTATTACATGTACGCCACTCCCAAGGTTCGTCCTACATGCCCCAAGGGTTGAGGTCCTTGTTATAAAAAGCAGGGACATTATAAAATATGCTTTATATGCCCTGGGGAGGGAAACACCGCCAAATTATTTTTTCCCCATAGTAGTTCTGCTAGCTACATAGGCTAATATGGCAAGGCTTTATTAAACATTAATAAAGTCTAACGTTTGACAAGAGTGAGTTTGTGTTAGAAATGGAATCTCTGGTTGGCTAAGGCTTGCGCCAAAACCAGGCAGAGACCACCACTCTAGTCAGGGCGAGGGAGTTACACGCCAAAGATAACCCCTGCTCACCCCCTTGGTAGCTTGGAACGAGCCGTCAGGCTTATCCCGGAGGCCATGTGTAAAGCATTTGCGCACGCACACAGCAACAACATACCAGGCACACTACAAAAAGAACTCTACACAAGGTTATATCAAAAATAGCCTTTGTATTATCATAAAACACATTAGAATAGTACTCACATAATATAAATCGTGCCACCTGGCATGGGGTCATATTTACAAGGGATTATTTACACCTGGCAGGGCCCACTGGACCACTGTCAGAACCAGCACAAAGTGGACTTAGTAAAAGTAAGAATTATCATAAACGTACAACCAGTAATCACTGGTAACCACTGTACTCAGCATCATCCTGTAACATAAACCACATTATGCACAGTATCACATTAGGCGCGAATTACTTTCTGCGCCAACATCACCAGCATAAACGCATTATGCAATTATCTCATAAGTCTAAACGCATTAGACCCTAACCTCCTAAGTATCACTCACATTAGGGGCATAAATCACAGTGGAGGATAACCTCCCAAGCATAAACCCTAGTAGAGATATAAATCAGGGTGCGTAAATCACAATACAGGAATCACATTTCCTAGCACCACCATATCACATTAGCACATAACCTCACAGTAAAAACCATAGTAGAGGCATAAATCAGGGTGCGTGAATCACACTACATGCATCACATTAGGGCCTGGCGGCCTACAAACCTAACAGTCCCCCTGGCCAACTGGCCTTCTCAAAGGGGGCTCAAATGCCCTGTGTCCAAAAAAAGTCAGGGCGGCTGCCAATGGAGCAGAATCCATGTGCGCAATTGCGCAGGCCTAAACGATGCAGCTGTCACTAAGTGCTGTACAGCTGGGGAACAGAACGTGGGCCTGGGCACTCACTGTGCCCTCTGGGTGGGTCCTCACTGGAACTCTGTAAGAACAATGTGTAACACGTTGCAGTTGCCCGCTACGGCGGCGCAACTGGGAAATAATCAAAGAGGCCCTGCTCTGGGGCTTTCTACACAACAAGGCGCCAAAAGTTGCAGCTGCCCTCTGTCAGGCGGGGCAGCTGTGGCTAAAACGAGCAACGACAATGTGCCCCGAATGGCACCAATAATGCCAGGGTGAGCCCCACTTGGCTCTTTTAAATAAAGGATTACTCCCTCGTTGCAGCGATCCGCCATGGCGGTACGGCTCGCTGTGAAATACTCAAAGCGGCTCTGGCACCTCGGTGCCTCGGGGGAGCAACTATGGGGGCAGGCACCGATAGCGTGCTTCGAAACACACACCCTCCCATCAGGGATTCTATGAAATCATTGCCCCCAAGTTGGAGCGGCCCCCTATTAGG
The DNA here is from genome assembly GCA_963921515.1 of Calotriton arnoldi. Taxonomy (NCBI): domain Eukaryota; kingdom Metazoa; phylum Chordata; class Amphibia; order Caudata; family Salamandridae; genus Calotriton; species Calotriton arnoldi. The sequence goes on along the minus strand of CAWUFW010018710.1, from coordinate 87,027 downwards.
CGGGGGCAGCTCAGGAATTAGGCACTCGCAAGGTGCCAGCATGCAGCCCACTCACCGGAGGTCCGTTGGATCCTTCTCCGGTCCCGGGCGGCATGTTTCTCAGGACTCGCTCTCCTTTCATGCGGTGGGGGCAGGCACCGACAATGTGCCTCGTGCCCCCCCCGCGCCGCAAGCACTGCACCGTCGACACCGCAGGGCTCTCCCTCACCCACGGGAGCGCCGCCGCGTCACCGGAGGTCCTCTTCTCTATGGCAGCCGAAGCTCCGCCCAATGTCAGGCAGCCTCGCCTGTCTTCTGGTTCGGCGCTCCACTTCCTTGGGTCGCGGCGGTGATTTCCTTTGTCAAACGCGGGGTAGGCACCCGCTTTACATAAGGCACAAATGCGGGGTGGGCACCCGCCAAAAAGGCACCAAAATGCGGGGTGGGCACCCGCCATTTAAAATAAGCATAAAGCGGGGTGGGCACCCGTAATGATGCCTGCATCACGGGGGAATCCCTATGATGGGGATTCCCTCTCAAAGAGCTGCAGCGCCGCGCTGCGCAGCCCACGCTCTCTCCCTTCAGGGAATAATGAAAATATAGCGCTCACGAGGCGCTAAGAATGCAGCAAAGGTCCTGGGTCCTGGAGGATGCCAGGAAAAGCAGAAGGGTCCCAAGAAGCAAGTCCTTTGATGAAGGGGCAATGCAGGGCCCAGGGAGGCATGCCCTCCTGGCAGCCCCCCCTGGGCCCCACCAGCAGCACGCCCCAGCAGGATCAGCACCACAGAACGGAGCATTTTCATGGGGTCACAGCCCCTATATTTATACTACATTTCCCTTTGTGTAAAAGCACAGAGCTTGGGGATACCAGTCAGAACTGGTTTAGGGTGGATTTGGAGCACTTTGTTTTGCCAAGCTCCTCTCTCCTTTGTCAGGTGAGGGCTAGGTGATCAGACACACCACAGGGGGCGGAGCCAGCATTGTACAGGGCAGGCACACTCCTATTCAGAGCCAGGCGATTACTCCTCCCACTACCCTTAGCCCAGGTGTCCTATTCAGCCCAGCGCTGACTCACCGTGCCCCTCCTGGAGCCACACACACCTCCCAGCCCCTGTCACTCACAAAGCCAGACATGCAATTCACATCAGGCAGGCAGACACATAGCACACATAAATGCCAACTTCTAAAAGTGGCATTTCTCCACCAGTCATAATAAATCTGCGCACACCATTGTGCAGCATTTATTCACACAAATTCATACATACTAGACTTGACCACACTGCTCCTCTCATACCAGGAATTACCATGGACACACTTATCCCCCATGCATTCCTATGGGAGGGCAGGCCAATCTCACCACAAGTACACAGAGAGCGCACGCACTTTCCACTGGACCACAGTGCGAAAGTGCCCAGAGGCCTAAAATCACCAACACCAGGTTACAGACAAGGCAAACAGTTTAGGGGTGAACCTGCCAGAAAGGGCCAAGTCCAACAGTTTGCAACTTAATTCAAAGTATCAAAATAATAGTTACAATAATTCCAACAACTTGCCATGGTCAGATTTATTATAACTATTGCAGGAAAGGAGTTTTAGAACTTGCTTTCCTGAAGATACCTAAAACAGCCCTGTAGCAGCCTTTTCTGACTGGCCAGCCTTTGACAGCCTGAGCCAAGCTGCTCTCTTACTAGGTGTGAAGAGGCCTGGGGCTGAAACAATAGAGCCATTTGGTGGGAGGGGATTTGGTTCCTGGATAAATCAGAGACAGAAAGGAGGCAGGGGAGATAAACTGGTCTTCAAAGGGATAAGCCCAGATGTCACAGGACCCAAGACGCAACCACTTCCTTGATCTCCAGCCAGATGGCAACCCCTCTAATTAGATGAGGAAAGGGGCTGGAAGGGAGTGTAGAGAAACGTTAGCCACACCTGTGGGTTGGGTTAGCAAAACCTGAACATTAAGGAGAGATTTTCTCGCTTTTGATTTTTACATTCTTGGACAAAAGTATGCCACACTTCCCAGGGAGTTGTCATGGCAGAGGGTGGCAACTTGAACCCCATTGGTTGGGGTGCCCCCTCTTGCCAGCCCAGAATGAGGAATAAGCATGGGAGCGCTGCAAAAGCACCTCAGATCCCTGCCTAAAATCATCTAGAGAAGAAAGACTGCCCTGCTGGACCCGTGGACTGCACAAGAGAGGACTACACTCCAAAGGACTGCACCTGTTGCACTCTAAAGGCTCCACAACAGAAGGACTTTTCCTGTTTTGAAGGATAAGGAGTGAGCTCCCTGAGCAGCAATATGTAGAAAACTGCTGGAAGAAGCCACCTGAAACATCCACTTCAGGGACTTTACTTGGATTGACCATGTGCATTGTTAAAGTCCCAGACTCCAAGAGGCAAACCAGAGCTTCTGAACCCTTGGGGGGTGCTGTGGATTCCTTTCCTACCCAAGGAACCTTCAGAGAAGAACTTTAGAAAAATTGGAAAAGTTTGCAAAGTTTTGTGAAAAAGCTCCAGAGGAAGACCAGCATTGACTACAAAAGTCAATCGGCGATGTTGAACTGTGACTCTGCCTGACCACGCAGGTTTGTCCCTCTAAAAGCCCTGAAGCTCCTCACTGTCGCTGGCGAAGACAAAGACCTCCAGGACTCACCGAGGCATCACGCTGCCGTAGGCCGGCATCGTCGAATTGAAATCCGAACGCTCAATATTGAGAGAAAAAGCTCCAAAAAAGTCAGAAGGTAAAAACTTTACTGGGCCCAAGCACTCATCTTATCCAACCCATGCTTCATCGCAGTCGGACGGAAAATTTGATTTTGCACAGAAAGCCTCAGTTGGCGCTTTACACTATTTGGAGCTAGAAAGCAAATGTTTCATTTAAAATTTGACAATTCATATCCCTGTTTCCCTACATTGGTACATTGGTTTTTAATTGTGTTGTGTCTTTTACTTATCTACTGTTTTGGTGATATTAAATGCTTTACACACCTGTCTCCTACGTTAAGCCTGACTGCTCGTCTGCCAAGCTACTAAGGGTGGAACAAGGATTAATTTATTGATACTTGACTGGACCTTATTTGTGACTGAGATGTTATTACTAGCTGTAGGTACCTACTCCTGGACCCATGGAAGTTTAGAAGAGTATTGAACCTGTTGCCTGAGATCTGAGGAAAGCCCTAAAGGACTGGACCTGCTCTCTCTCCTGTATCCAGGACAAAGACGTTTTCTCCAAGGGTCATAAGGCTGACCTCCTGTTCAAACTACAAGGATGCAAAAAGTTCCAAGAGACCTTTTCTGCAACTGCCCAGCTGACCAATGGGAACTGGACCTGGACTGGACCCTGCTCTTGACTTCTGCCTGATACTTAGTAAGTCTCCAAACACTTCTCCTGAGGTACTAGCTTTGCTTTAGAAGTGTACTCCTTTGGTGAATTGAGACTTAAAGAACTAAGGGCCTGATTTATATTTCAGCAGATCGGATACTCAGTCACAAATGTAATGGAAACCCCGTCCACTGTATTACAAGTGTAATAAGATATAGTGCCCTTGATATCTGCCACAATTGTGACAGATATACCCTCCACTGAAATAAAAATCAGCCCTAAGTCAGAAGGTAAAATCTTTTGCTAAGGGCAAACTTGGTTGGTGTATCTGACCCCCGCTTCATTGTGGTTAGCTTCAAATTGTTCATAGGTTATGTTCTACTGGGACCAATAACTATCATTGATACTTCGTGCTTCTTGGAGCTATTTCTACTTAAAACTTTAAACATCCATTCATTCAGTTCCCTTATTGGATTTTTGTCATTTTTATGTCATTTTGCTCATTAATTAACTTTTACTTAATTTTTTTATTCATTTTGTAATTTTTATTATTTTGCATTTCAACTTCATTACTGTTTTAGTACTGCATAAATACATTTTACATTACCACTAAGTTAAGTCTCTCTTCTTTATGCCATAGTTACCAGGAGGTTGAGCTCAGATTTATTTAGTGAGTTTAGTGGTTCACCCTTACAACGATTGTGATTATTACTCGAGGTGGGCACTTACCCCCACATCAAACACTCCAATTTTTCCCGTATATTTATTTTGATATTTCTGTGTTATTTTCCTAACATTAGTGCTTGAGACAACACTTTCTCTGGGGAAATACCAGATACTTGTAGCAATGATACAAGGAGTTGAACAAATGTTTCCCAGTGAACAATATTGGGTTTTATTTAGCTGAGTAGTGTTGGAGAATCAATCGAGTGAGAAATATTTAGTTGTCTTCTTTTGTACCAATTCGGTACAGAGCTTTTCAATATTCACCATATATAGGACCTATGATTACCATCATTTCATTATGACAACAGATTTTCTCTTGCTGCTTCATCTTTTCCTATTAGTTAGCACTCCGCCACCTACTCCCAGTATGGCATCCGTGGTCTACCCTGTTGTGCTTCTCTTGAATTACACTCTACACCTGAGTGCAACCCATTTCCACTGGAAGTTCTTCTAGTTTAAATAGCGAGGCAGAGCAGCTATGGTGTTTGGACCACTTTCTGCAGGACCGCAGGAGACTCTATATAGCTACAGACCGCCCCATACCAAATGAGAATTCATTTTAGGTAACTTTGCTCAGCACTCACCCCCAACCACGACATGTGCCAGCACTGAGTGTGTTCACGTTACTTATTTCTTTTCAGCTGTTTCCCAAGGTTTATTTTTTGATTACTACGACCGCATCTGGAACCTTTTGCTTCACCGTAAGCGTTCCAAGGCTTACAATGTTTCCACATGTCTCATGTGCCATTTTCTACCAGATTTCACTAATGCCTGGTGATACTGATATGGCATTACTTCTCACCGCACTGCCTAGCAATACACACTTGACCCATGTATGTGCATGCCTACCATTTCACACTCGTATCATCACAGAAGTTATTGTGGGTAAACTGGCGACATCGCTTATGCTTGGGTCATACCGGACATTGGCTGCATGCAATGTCAGATGCTGGCTGCATCAGATACTGCTATAAGCGCTTTGGGGTCACTTTCTTATGCTTCTAAACTTTATTATTCTGGAGGTTTCATGACAACCTGCATCTCATCATACCTAGATACATTTAGGCTCTGGTACACCTCTCTCTTATACATACACTCAGGTGCTTTCCTACTGCTATATGTGTGAATTGTGATATTCTTTTATAACCTAACTCTGATGGACATTTCTTAATTGGTCCCTCTTGATCTCTTGATAACATTGTCCTGGCAGCAAAATACCTATTGGTAACTATCACATGCTGGACTCTGTCTGTACCTATACATTTCCATGCTTAGTGTTGGAAACTATGTGTATTTCTGTTTATTATTTATGTACTACTATAAATCTGCATTTACAATTGAATACTACTTGCTAAATTACTATATATATATATATATAAATATATATGTGTATGTATATATATAAACATATCGAGCATGATTGCCAAGTTTGGACAGAGAGACAGCGTGCTGCAGCAAGGCTAACAATACCCGAAGGGCGAGAGCATTGTCGAGTGCATTCTTGAGCGCAAGGGCGCTTGGGAGAAAAAATGATACGCAGCTGCCCGAGCCGCGGAAACAAGAGGTGCACCATTTCTTAATGTTGAAAGGCCATGGAAGGCAAAAATCCTTTTCCGTCAGGCACAATGTTCTCTTGCAAAATGAAGCATGCAATCTAAAGATGTCCCTACCTACTAAAGGACCTTACACAGCTTTTTATTTTTACACAGGGGCACGGAGCCTACTAAAGGTGTGACACTAATAGTTACCTGTGGAACTGCAATTACCATCATGCCATGTGGCGTTTACTGCAAGCCACGCCCACTGAAACAATAAAAATGAAGTGAACAAACAGGTGAGCCTTTCGTGCCTTTGTGTGAAGCTCATGATTAAGAGGCGAATACCTTGAAACGCGTCGAGCATGATTGCCAAGTTTGGACAGAGAGACAGCATGCTGCAGCACGGCTAACAATACCCGAAGGGCGAGAGCATTGTCGAGTGCATTCTTGAGCGCAAGGGCGTTTGGGAGAAAAAATGATACGCGGCTGCCCGAGCCGCGGAAACAAGAGGTGCACCATTTCTTAATGTTGAAAGGCCATGGAAGGCAAAAATCCTTTTCCGTCAGGCACAATGTTCTCTTGCAAAATGAAGCATGCAATCTCAAGATGTCCCTACCTACTAAAGGACCTTACACAGCTTTTTATTTTTACACAGGGGCACGGAGCCTACTAAAGGTGTGACACTAATACTTACCTGTGGAACTGCAATTACCATCATGCCATGTGGCGTTTACTGCAAGCCACGCCCCCTGAAACAATAAAAATGAAGTGAACAAACAGGTGAGCCTTTCGTGCCTTTGTGTGAAGCTCATGATTAAGAGGTGAATACCTTGAAACGCGTCGAGCATGATTGCCAAGTTTGGATTGAGAGACAGCTTGCTGCAGCAAGGCTAACAATACCCGAAGGGCGAGAGCATTGTCGAGTGCATTCTTGAGCGCAAGGGCGTTTGGGAGAAAAAATGATACGTGGCTGCCCGAGCCGCGGAAACAAGAAGGTGCACCATTTCTTAATGTTGAAAGGCCATGGAAGGCAAAAATCCTTTTCCGTCAGGCACAATGTTCTCTTGCAAAATGAAGCATGCAATCTCAAGATGTCCCTACCTACTAAAGGACCTTACACAGCTTTTTATTTTTACACAGGGGCACGGAGCCTACTAAAGGTGTGACACTAATACTTACCTGTGGAACTGCAATTACCATCATGCCCTGTGGCGTTTACTGCAAGCCACGCCCACTGAAACAATAAAAATGAAGTGAACAAACAGGTGAGCCTTTCGTGCCTTTGTGTGAAGCTCATGATTAAGAGGCGAATACCTTGAAACGCTTCGAGCATGATTGCCAAGTTTGGACAGAGAGACAGCGTGCTGCAGCAAGGCTAACAATACCTGAAGGGCGAGAGCATTGTCGAGTGCATTCTTGAGCGCAAGGGCGTTTGGGAGAAAAAATGATACGCGGCTGCCTGAGCCGCGGAAACAAGAGGTGCACCATTTCTTAATGTTGAAGAGCCATGGAAGGCAAAAATCCTTTTCCGTCAGGCACAATGTTCTCTTGCAAAATGAAGCATGCAATCTCAAGATGTCCCTACCTACTAAAGGACCTTACACAGCTTTTTATTTTTACACAGGGGCACGGAGCCTACTAAAGGTGTGACACTAATACTTACCTGTGGAACTGCAATTACTATCATGCCATGTGGCGTTTACTTCAAGCCACGCCCACTGAAACAATAAAAATGAAGTGAGTGTGTGTATATATATATATATATATTATCTACTGGCGGTCGCCAGTAGATAGTTATAGTTACAACCTATTATCCATAGGAAATCCGCGACATTCTATTTGAAATAACGTTGGCGCCGGTTGACGAATCTTCGTGAAAGTTTCCAACTTGTTGGGGCGCTCCGCTCCTACCCTGAAAGTCTCGGGGTGATACGTGAAGCGGGGGCCGAGAAAAAAGGGGGGCCCCAAAACGCGTTTTCCCCATTCATTTTTCCATAGGAACCTTTAGTCGCAGCTACAGCCCGAACTGCTGAACGGAATTACACCAAATTTGGCAAAGAGGTAGTCCTTGGTTCAGACTGGTGCCTTTTGCTTAAATGGTGTAAATCCGTTCAGTAGTTCCTGAGAAAATCAAAAGTAAAAGTACATATATATCTATGGGCGCGTCGGATACGCGTACCCTCAGCGCACCCTGCGCGCACCGTCCCGATCACGAGCTGCATGCTAATTGGCTGTCAGCTGGCTGTCAACATTCCGATTCAGGAAGTGTTGGCAGCCAGAAACAAGTGCGCAAAGCGCAAAAAGGGGGCAGGGTAGAAACACCCTGACCCCCTAGGTCTGTTCAGGGGGTCCCACAAGGACCCCCAGGGCAGAAAAAAGATTTTTTTTTAAATCGGCGGGATGCGCTTAGGGTGCGCGTATCCCGCCGAGAAAAAAAAAGAAACAAGTGTGCAAAACGCACAAAGGGGGCAGGGTAGAAACACCCTAACCCCTAGGCCTGCTCAGGGGTCCCACAAGGACCCCCTGGGCAAAAAAAGCATTTTTAAAAAAAATCGGCAGGATGCGCTCAGGGTGCGCGAATCCTGCCGAGAAAAAATCGAAGCGCGGTCTCCCGCGCTTCGATTGTATTTTGCCCCGGGTGGCCCAAGTCCCGGGGGCATGGTGGGGGTTTAATTTTATGTGTGGGGGCCTCAAAGGGCCCCCAAGCCCGGGGACCGCCACCCCCGGGGCTTTCTTTTAAAAATGGTGCGGGAGGGCTCTGAGCCCTCCCGCAGCCCCGAGGACCACCACCTCCCCGGGGCTTTTTTTTTTTAAATTAAACAACCTGTGTGGGGGGCTCCAGCCCCCACACGCCCCGGGACCGCCACCTCCCCGGGGCACTAACAAATTAAAATGGGGGTCCGTTTTGGACCCCGAAGCCCGGGGACCACCACCTCCCCGGGGCTGTGCTGATGTAGGGAGGGGGCCACGCGGCCCCCCTCCTGGAGCCCTTGATGGCCCTGGGGACCGCCACCCCCCAGGGCCGGCTCCTGCAGTGTCCCGGGGTGCCTACCCCGGGACACTGTAGTTTGCTATGGCAGGACGGGAGCCTCGCGGCTCCCGTCCTGCCATAGCAAACTGCTTTGGATATTGGAAGAGAGAGCAGGAAACCTGCTCTCTCTTCCAATATCCAAAGCCGATTGCTTTTCCACATGGGGAGCAGCATGTCAGCTGCTCCCCATGTGGAACTAGCAATGCCGGCTCCCAAGGGACGTGGGGAGCCGGCGGGACTGTGGGGGCATTGGGGACCCCCCCACAGTCCCCAACGGAGAGGGCCAGCCCCGGGGGATGGGGTCCCCGGGGCAAGTAGTGGCCCGGGAGGGGGGCCACGCGGCCCCCCTCCCCAAAAAAGAGCAAAAAAATTTTTTTTTTAAAAAGGAAAGGCCGGCCCCGGGGGATGGGGTCCCCGGGGCCTTAAAATGGCCAGAGGAGGGGGGCCACGCTGCCCCCCTCAAAAAAATAAATATAGAGGCCATGCCCCGGGGGATGGGGTCCCCGGGGCCAATACAGGCCAAGGGAAGGGGGGCCACGCGGCCCCCTTCCCGTTTTTTTTTTTTAAAGGTAATTTAAAAAAAGGGGTAAGGCCCTGGGGGATGGGGTCCCCAGGGCCCAAAAAAAGAAAAAAGGAAGGGGGGCCACACAGCCCCCCTTCAGGGAGAATTTTTTTTTTTTTTTTTAAACGATCGGGCCCGCAGGCCCCGCCCCTTCCTTCACCACTCTGCAAACGCGCCCCTGGCGCGTTTGCAGAGGGGGAACGATTCCCCTTGAATACTGGGGGTCCCTGGGGGCCAACTAGCCCACCAGGTACCTCCAGTATGCGCCAGGGGCTGCCTTGCAGAGAGGTGTACAGAGGCCACGCCCCTTTTTACACCTCTCTGCAACGCAGCTCTGTGGCGCTTTTGGAGGTATATGGTGGGCTAGTTGGACTCCGGGGACCCTCAGGATTCAAGGGGACTTAATCCCCCAACTTAAAACGCGCCACGGGGCGCGTTTGCACAGTGGTGAAGGGAGGGGCGGGGCTTCAGGTGACATGTGTGCAAACAGGCCCCGTGGCGCGTTTTAAGATGGGGAATTAAATCCCCTTCAATCCTGAGGGTCCCTGGGGGCCAACTAGCCCAACAGGTACATCCAGAAAGCGCCACAGAGCTGCGTTGCAGAGAGGTGTAAAAGGGGTGTGGCCTCTCTACAGTCTCTGCAACGCAGCCCCTGGCGCATATTGGAGGTTCCTGGTGGGCTAGTTGGCCCCTAGGGACCCTCAGGATTCAAGGGGACTTAATCCCCCAACTTAAAACGCGCAACGGGGCGCGTTTGCACAGATGTCACCTGAGGCCCCGCCCCCTCCCTTCACCATTGTGCAAATATTCCTCTAAAATCAGCCGAAATATGAATTCCGATTTACTCACCTGTTATCAGGAGAGACCTCAGTGCTGCATCTTTCAGCCCAGTACTGGTCCTGAAAAGTAATTTTAACCGTACTTACCGGTAACTTGAATTTCCTTCATAGGCTAACATTGACTGGTTTCACTTGGAAATTCTTCTAAGTGTGGAGTTTTGGAACTTTAAAATATTCCTCTAAAATCAGCCGAAATACGAATTCCGATTTACTCACCTGTTATCAGGAGAGACCTCAGTGCTGCATCTTTCAGCCCAGTACTGGTCCTGAAAAGTAATTTTAACCGTACTTACCAGTAACTTGAATTTCCTTCCATAGGCTAACATTGACTGGTTTCACTTGGAAATTCTTCTAAGTGTGGAGTTTTGGAACTTTAAAATATTCCTCTAAAATCAGCCGAAATACGAATTCCGATTTACTCACCTGTTATCAGGAGAGACCTCAGTGCTGCATCTTTCAGCCCAGTACTAATCCTCAAAAGTAATTTTAGCCGTACTTACCAGTAACTTGAATTTCCTTGCATAGGATATCATTGCCTGCTTTTTGCTGAAAAAGTTTCTAAGTGTTGATTTTTGGAACTTTAAAATATTCCTCTAAAATCAGCCGAAATCCGAATTCTGATTTACTCACCTGTTATCAGGAGAGACCTCAGTGCTGCATCTTTCAGCCAAGTACTGATCCTCAAAATTAATTTTAACCGTACTTACCGGTAACTTGAATTTCCTTCATAGGCTAACATTGACTGGTTTCACTTGGAAATTCTTCTAAGTGTGGAGTTTTGGAACTTTATAATATTCCTCTAAAATCAACCAAAGTACGAATTCCAATTTACTCACCTGTTATCAGGAGAGAACCCAGTGCTGCATCTTTTAGCCCAGCACTGACCCTGAAAAGTAATTTTAACCGTACTTACCAGTAACTTATATTTTCTAACATAGGAATCCATTGTCTGGTTTTCAGCAGAAAACTTTCAAAGTGTCGATTTTCACAAACTACAAATATTCCTTAAAAATCGCCTGTATGACTTAAACGCATTCATTCAACTGTTTACAGGAGATGCACCAGTGCTGGATCCAGGATCCAACACTGAGTAAGATAAAGTAACGATAACAGTTTTTACCTGCTAAGTGAATTTCCTTCCATAGGATAACATTGGTGATTCTATGAGAAAAAGTTTCTAAGTGTCAACTTTTAAAATACAATAATATTCCTTAAAAATCACGACTGTAACCAAAACGCTTTTACTCAACTGTTTACAGGAGATGTACCAGGACTGAATCTAGGATCCAGTCCTGTGGTTACAAAAGTAATCCATAAAATAACTAATTGCATTTAACTAGAAATTCACATTGAGCTGAATGTTGCATTGTGTTTGAAAATGTGTTGCCCATTGCAACAACTGTAACTACTGTACTTAAAAGTCTATTGCCTATCTGCAAAGTATTTAAACTAAAGTAATTCATTCTGAGAAAGTATTTTTTGTAATGTAATGTATAATGTAATTACAATGTAATTTAAAAAATAAAATATGTAAAAAAAAATTGTTTCTAAAAATGTAGTAAATCAGTATGAAAAAAATTAATATAACAATTAATACATTTAAAAATTGTCATTTACAAAACCTTTGAAATTCACTGAAAAAACCGTAGGTTTCAGGCACGTTATAGTTAGAAATTAGCATTTAAAAAACCTTTGAAATTCACTGAAAAAACCATAGGTTTCAGACACGTTATAGTTACAAATTAGCATTTAAAAAACCTTTGAAATTCACTGAAAAAACCATAGGTTTCAGACACGTTATAGTTACAAATTAGCATTTAAAAAACCTTTGAAATTCACTGAAAAAACCATAGGTTTTAGGGACAGTTTTAGTTACTTGGACATTGCACTCGTACAAAACCCGTGAAATTCCCCGTTATAGTTAGTTCAGCTAACTATAACTCGCGCCCCGCAATGCACTGCTGATGACGTCACATATTACATCACTCATGACATGGTCAGTGACATCACTGATGACATCACTGATGACATCTCAAATGACATCACTGATGACATCATCCACGTGATAATCTGATGCACCTCCTCACACCCTAATATAACCTTTGATTCACCCACTCTAAATTACAGACTGCCATTCGCAAAACCATAGACACTCCAACACCAATAACTACATACCCACTCACTGATTCTTAGGTCTACACACACACATCCACTCACTCACCCGTACAGTCACTCATACTTACGGTCACTCAGTACAGGACTATCATATGCACTCTTACTCCTATATAGACACTCAAACAACGCCACTCATCCATAGAGATACTCACACACCTAGTCAGTCATGCAAATAATTAAACACACTGCCATTTACTCACCTATACAGTTATACACACACCAGCTCACTTACTCATACAAATAGTAGCACATTGTTACGCTCTTATACAATCACAGATACAAGCACACACTCATCCATACAGCCACTATCACAATCACTCACTCTTGCTTATAGCTATTTATATACTCCAACACACATATATACTGCCTTTCACATATGTAGTTACTCACACATGTACCACTGGGACATACATTCACTCACTAACACACTCTTACACACACTTACCCACCCATACAGTCTATCACAGATGCACTCTTGAAACCATCCACCCAGTGAATCACCCACTCACACATCTATGCACAGAGTTGCACACACCCCTCCCACACAAACACTCAGGCACCCATACAGATACTCAGACAAGCATTCAATAACTCATATAGACACTCATTTAGCTATTCACAAACACATGCAGCCACTTACACAGCAACAGACAGACGGATACAGACATTCACCCAGTTTAGTCACTAACCCATGCATTCAGTAAGATACGTTAAATCACTCACTTATACAGTCAGTCACGCACCTACTAAATCATCCATACAGACACTTACACACCCACTCATTCTTCAATACGTCTTTTCCTATATATATTAAAAATATTTAAACTTTACAGAAACACACAGTCACTGGATGATGTCATCAGTGATGTCATTTGAGATGTCATCAGTGATGTCATCAGTGATGTCACTGACCATGTCATGAGTGATGTAATATGTGACGTCATCAGCAGTGCATTGCGGGGCGCGAGTTATAGTTAGCTGAACTAACTATAACGGGGGAATTTCACGGGTTTTGTACGAGTGCAATGTCCAAGTAACTAAAACTGTCCCTAAAACCTATGGTTTTTTCAGTGAATATATATATATATATATATATATACATATAGGACATTGAAGAAGGCGTCTTACGCCGAAACGCGTCTGTCGGTGCGGGGGGGGGGGTCCGCACAATAAATCAACTTGTTGAAAAGTAACCCGTGAGTGCGTCCTTTTAGTACCACTGTACTTTTGTGAAAAAAGAATATATATATATATATACGTATATATATACGCCTTTAGTCGCTGATACTGTCCCTCTTTTGGAATCACTGTACTTTGCACCAATAAATCTTGTTTTGTGCTACGTGTATATGCTATCCTTTGGATTGATAACCTGCCTTGTATATATTTACTTGTATCAACACACTTCAATTCACTTTTCATTACTTTTCCTTCTTAAATTTTGTTTTGGAAATTCACTTTTCCTAACTTTTTCTTCTTAATTTTTTTGGGGGGAATGGACTTGGCTGACCCATTTCACACATTGGGGGTTCTTTTTCCCCATTGGCTGCCTTGATGTTGGCATATTTGATTGATATAATTTTTTTTGTCATTGTTGTTTGTATGGGTTACCTTCTATGTATTTCCTATCTTATGATATACTAATCAAGGTCAGGCACTGTCTGGGACATCAAACCCACCTTTACTTTGCATATGTTTTATTTAGCTGGTAGTGTAATCGGCTCCACAAATTAATCACTCTCTCTCACATTTCTTTAATTATGTTGACTCGAAAAAATGGTCTGTTTGCCAAGTTTTTTTTTCATAACAAAATGTTATTATGTTTTGCGATCCACCAAATAAAGGACAGTCACATCTGCACAGCACCTTCACTGTACATTTGTCCACTTGATAAATCGTATCCCGAAACCATAATAGGCTCCCCACCTTCCCCATATCTTGCTGTGTTTTTGCGAGAAGCTTCATGTAGTATAGATGGGCTTTTCCAATTTTGCTCACCAGTACACTCCTGCCCTCAATTACGCCAAGGAAGGGCATTTGGGATGTTCCATCTTGGGACAATGTCTCGCTTAGTGACCAGTGTGGCGAAATGCACCAGTGCACGATCAGCCTGGGGGCCACCAAGCCTGTCATCCACATCCAGTAGGGCCACCTTCAGGGTAAGCTCGAGGTCCTGTTGCAAGACCTCTGAGAGTTCATGTTGTTTCCACTGCCAGTATGGTGAGAGGGTCGGGCAGCCCCAGACCATGTGGGAAAAGTCAGCTGGAACTGTAGAACTGCAAAAGCAAGCAGGTTCAGGAATTCTGCTGGCACAGTGTAGGTGTATTGGAGAGAGGTATGTCCTATGTAGGAAGTTTAGTTGGATCAACTGGAGGCATGTGGGAATGACCAGCATGAGTGGGGCTAACCTGGGCTCCGTCCAGTCCCCTTCATCGAGTTCCCCAATCCTGACCTCCCACTGGTGTCTAAGTGTGTCAAGGTCTTGTGGGGCATTTGCAATAAGCGATTGGTAGATTTAGGCTATGGCACCCTTACCAATGCTCCTCATTAGCAGTTTGCCTTGAGGGGGCAAAATTCAGAGATGTTAGTGTTAGGGGCAATGTTGGCTGCGAGGGCATGATGAAGTTTTATAAATATTTATGGATTTGTGCCTGATTGAGGTTATAGCGGTCTTGTAGGTCTCGAAAGGTCAAAATATGTTTTCCCACCCAAACATTCCCAAGGACTGTACCACCTATAATATCCCATTTGTGGAATCCCTCTAACCCAGCTGTGTGGTGGAGCTATCTCCCCCTCCAGTGGGGAGTCATCCCAGTCAGTCTCCAGCTCCAGCCCAGGAATCTCAGTGCGGATCTCCAACAAAAGAAGACCACACAAGTGATGTCAGGTAGAGTGTGAGGTATTGGAGCACCATATAAATTATCTAGGATTTGGTCAAGCCCCAAGAGAGAAAGCTCATCTCGGTAGGTTGGATTGTCCTATCCTCTGCTAAGCCAGTCATTAATGACACAATCTGATGAGAGGCCTGGTAATAGCATTGGAGGTCCACTATCCCCAGCCCACCATCATATGGGGATTGATTACCATGGGGAACGCAATTGGTGAATGGTTGCTTGACCAGCGAAAAGGTCGAAGGGTGAAGTCGGGAGTGGGTATGGTTACAATATATAAAGAAATCAAGTGAGGAACATCATCTTAAAGAGGGCAATATGGCCCATCAAAGGTAGGGGAAGCTGTGTCCACTCCTGGATGTCACTTTTCATCTTGGACACCAAGGTGGTCAAGCTAAGGTGTCTTGTGAGTTCTCGGAGCAGGGAGATGTGAATCCCAAGGTATTTGAAGGAGCGGCGCCTGACTGGGATTTCGGACTGCCACACATGGGTGCTCACTTCGCCTCTAACCAGGATCAATATAGATTTGGATTTATTTACTTGGAGGCCAGAGCCTTTTCTGAATAATGTGAGGAGTTCAAAACACCAGGACTCTGAGGTCTGATGGTCAACTAAGAGCAGTAGGACATCCTCCCCATAGATAGCGATTCTCTCTTCTGGCCCTCTTTCCTGAGATCACCCATAGATTTGGGCATCACAACGAATGATCTACGACAAGGGCTCTATTGCAAGGGTAAATAATAAGGGTGACAGGGGACAGCCCTGGTGTGTGCCGCTACATATAGGGAAGTGGTCTGAGAGTGAGCCATTGACCCAGACCTGGACGAATGTGTAGTAGGCGACGGACATCTGTGTCCGCCAGTTGGGGCACTATTTGTGAGATTGTGTCATGGGTAGCAAGCCAATAGAGAAGTTTCACTGACTTGTCTCCGTGCTCGTAGATGTTTCTCATTCATGCCCACCAGCTTTGATGGGTTTCCTAAGGACGAGTTGCCTCAGTTTGCCCCTGGCCATTGAGCGTCTCAGAGCATGGTCAGGGGCTTGGGTCTCAATGGCAGTAATTTGTGCCAGTTTTTCCTTTTCATTTCTACGTACAAACCCGTTCGCCAGACCTTGAATCACTGCCTTGCCAGCCTACCACAGGGAGCTCACTGTGTCCACCAACCCTTTGTTAGTTTTGAAAGAAGCAAGGAAGTCTCTGTGAGAAAATCATCCTTTTTGCCCTGATCACCCCTATTTTTTGACTGTTACTGGTGGTTACCTACTCTGATTGTGCCCTGGACCCTGCTTTCCAGGACCAGAGTTCTGTTTAAAAGGTATATGGTAATTAGGTATAATTATAATTGGCATAACAACCTACCTGTAAACCTGTAGTGTATGGTAGGGCATGTAGGTTTAAATGCCCAGTAGATTTAATGCACTTAAGTGTGCACTGCAGTGATGCCTGCTGTCATTTTAAAAGCCAGCCCTGCAGGCTGCCTTTAAAATAAAACTATGTCCAGATTTTGCTTTGGAATTAAAGGTACTTCTAAAGTCTTAGACTATCTTATTTTTATATATAAGTCACCCCTAATGTCTACTCTATGTGCCCCATGGGTAGGGTGCCATGTTAAAATAAGCTGGGACATTTTAAAAGATGTGTTATATGCCCTGGTGAGGGGGAAAACTACTAATTTCTTTATTCCCCATTGTAGTGCATTAGCTCCATAGGCTAACATGGGGTGGCATTATTTAACATGAATAAAGTCTACCTATTGACAGGAGTGAACTAAAATAAAAATTCAAAGTGTCAAAATAATAGTTTGAAGGAATCCAGCAACTTGCCAAGGTTGGATTTATTATAACTATTACAGAAAAGAAGTTATAGAATTGCTTTTCCGATGTGCCTGAATCCAGCTCTGGAGCAGCCTCTCCTGATTGGCCAGCCTTTGATAGACCGAGCCATACTGCTCTGATGAAGGCTGAAGTGGCCTCCAAGGAAACAAAGAGACATCTGGTGGAGGTAGATCAACATCTGCAGTGCAAAAGGCAGGAAGGGGCTGGGTAGCCAAACTGGTCTTCAAAGGGAGAAAGACAGTAAGGACAGGAATCAGGCCCACCCCTACTTCCTGCACCCCCAGCCAGTTGGGAGCCTCTGTATTTGAATTATCAAAGGTTCTGGAAGGGAAGTGTTAGGGAAAGCTAGCCTCACCCCTTAGGTTGTATTAGCCAGGCCTGAACCTCCAGGAGAGATATACTCCATTTTGGATTTTGGTGAACAATGCTCTTTGGGACAAGTAAATACCACACTTCAGGAGGAGTGGTCATCACAGAGGGTGGCACACTATACCCCTTCTTGCCAGCCCAGAAACCTGGGTAAATATGGAAGAGCAGCCCAGCAACTCAGGTCCTTTCCTGAAGCAAACAAGAAGAAGAAGGGCTGCCCTGCTGAACCCCAGGTCTGCGCCAAGAGGACTGTACTCTTAAGTACTGCATCTGATGCACACTTTGGGCTTCACCAAAAGAAGGACTTTGCCTTTCTCTGAAAGTTTAAGGAGTGGGCTCCCTGAAAGCAACAGGTTAAAATAGCTCTACCTGCATCATATCCAGCAAGAAGACCACAGCTGACAAGCTTCACCTGGACTTTCAAGGATTGGACCAGGTGCATTGTGGGTTTTGTAGTCCAACTTCTCAAGGAGCAACTCACAGCTTCTTTTGATAAAAAGCTCCATAAGTTGATTGACCCCTCGTCGAGAGTCAAGCGGCGACGTCGAACTGCGACTCAGCCTGAAATCCAGATTTGCTCCGCTAAAAGCTCCAGAGCTCTATGCTGTCGATGACGAGAACCAAGACCTCCAGGAGTCACAGAGGAATAATGTGGAAGCAAGACGAAGTTGTTGAACTGCAACCCGGTTTGACAAGGAGCCTTGCTTGACGATGAGAGAAAAAGCTCAAAAAAAGTCAGAAGGTAAAACTTGACCGGGCTCTACCGCAACCCACGCTCTATCGCTGTTAGCCTGAAACTTTGACTTTGTCCCGATCCAGTGTGCCAGATGTACCAAGTTGGCACTTTTGGCTTTTAGGCACTACAAAGCATTTCATCTTTAAAAATTCATATCTCTGGTTCCCTACATTGGATGTTTGTTGTTTTGGTGTCATTCTAATCATAAAGCTATTCCCTAATTTTATACATTGGAGTCACATTTTTATGGTGTGTTGTGTCTTACTTATTTACTGTTATTGGTGTTTTTGAATGCTTTACACACCTGTCCCTTAAGTTAAGCCTGACTGCCCATGAGCCAAGCTACCAAGGGTTGAACAAGGATAAATTTATTGAGACTTGATTGGGCTTTATTTGTGATGTTGGTGTTGTTACTAGTAGTTGGCACCTACCTGCACCTACTAACAAATCACCTTCCAACATTCTTGAAGTGGAGGTCATTAGGATACCAGGCCCTAAGACGCCAGATGAGTCTCTGGGTTTGATCAGCGACACCAAGTGTCATAGTAAGTGGGGGCGTGGTGGGAGATCCCCCTCAGGAGGATGGACACACAGTCTACCTGGCACACATCCTTGGCCTGTAGTAATAAAATGTCAATTTGGGACTCCATTTTGTGTGATGCAGAGGTAGGAGTATAGACCTGCTCACAGGGGTGCCAGACTCTCCACACTTCGCGGAGGCCCAGCGCGTCCACCCAGGCCAAAAGTTGCCAAGCGCTGGAGAGGTCTGGGCTTGGCACTGCGTTAAAGTCGCCACTGAGGATCGATACATCCATTGGCAGATCTGCGAGCAAGGAGGTTAGCAAGGACAGTGCCGCTGTGGTGCTTGGTTAGGTAGGTAGACTGAGAGGAAGTTATAGTGGGGGCCTTTTAGGAGGCCTTCTATTGCTATGTATCTCTCTTGAGGGTCTACATGTGTTTTAGTAACTGCCAGGGAGGACCCACTACGTAACAGAATGGCCACCTCTCAGGAGCCTCAAGTGAACCCTGCATCGAACATCCTGTCATACCCATATCATCGGAGGAGGGTACATTGGGTTCCCAGCGTGCTAATTTACTGTAGCATGAGAACAACGGGCTGTAAGCATTTGGTAAAGCATAGGAGAGCACTATATTTAATGTGGTCCAGTGCCATTCAATTGGAGGACATTAGCTTAAGTGAGGACATGTCGGTCGTTGGTCGGGTTTCAGGGCAGCAGCGAGCTGCAACCTAGCTCGGAGCGTGAGTGGAGCAGTAGTGGAAGGGGGTTGTTCAGTGGGCCATTTATGAGGTGCAGAACAGGGGAGTGTAGGGGGCTCCGAGTCCGAGCCCAAAGAGCCCATCTGGCCATTGTCACGGGTACAGGGTTATAGGAGTGGGTTCTTCCCTACCTCTGTGGTCTCAGGAATTGATCTGCAGTGCCCCTGTGCTGCCTGCCTCAGGGGCCTGTTTGATCCGGTGGGGTATGCGGGTCTCTTCTCTCCTCATCCCACTCCCAAGCTTGCTCAGGTGTAAAGAAAAAGAATGATTTGGAGTTGAAGAGGACCTTGAGTTTTGCTGGGCAAAAGAGCATATATTGAAGTTTAAGCACCCAGAGTTTTTTCCTGACCTCTGTGAAGGAGTGATGCTGTTGTTGGACGGCCCTGGTATAATCAGGGAAGATCATTAAGTGTGCATTTTGGAAACAAAGGTTAGACTTCCCATGGGCCTCCCTGAGGATCACGTCTCTGTCTCAAAGGTTTAAGATCCTGGCAATCAATGGGCATGCCGGGTCCCCATGCGGGGGGCGCTGGGCCAAGGATCTGTGGGTTCTTTCCACTACAAGCCATGGTGAGAGGGCTGACTCTGGAATCCATAAGTAAAACCAGTCTTCTAGGAACTTTGTGGTGTGTGATGGCTCTGACCTCTCCAGGAATCCCACTGTCCACAGATTATTGCTGCTGGAGCGATTTTTGGCATCCCCGCCCTCTCCACAAGGGCTGCCATTAAGGTCAGCAGTCTGGTCACTTGTCGTTTCAGGAGAGAAACATCATCTTCCACTGAAGACACCCGACATTTAGCTTCAGTGACTCAGTTGGCAACGTTTCGGGGATCCTGGTGGAGGAGCACCACATCCATATGGACTTCACCCACCTTGTTTTCTAGGAAAACTTTCAAGTCTTGTATGGCCTTGAGGATAGCAGCCAGGTTGGGCATTTCCCGAGGGGCCACCAGCCCCAGAGGGTCCCACAGAGCCCCGGGGACCGTCAGTGCCATAGTAAAGTGGTCCAACTTGGCCTGGGCTTGGGCAGGCAGTGGGGCTTTGTCTTTGCCCATTATGGTTGAGGTGGTACCAGGCTCAAGAGTCAGTGGTGTGATGAGAGCTCCCCTCTGGCTGCTTACCTTTGGGAAGCATGAGCAGCCAGAGCTTCTTGGGTGGCAGAGACCTCAGGGAATTGTAGCATACAGGATTGAATTGATGTGCGAGGGGGTCCTTCTCTAGCCTGCTTTCCCTTTGGGAGCATGAGCAGCCATGTTTCCTCCAGGGGTAGGGCCAGTACTAGGTGGTCTAGTAATCTGAGGTGTTGAATAAAAAGGAGCGAGGGTCCCCTGATGGGAGGTGGGGCCCCACAGCAGTATGTGACTCCCAAGTGTTGAGGCACACCACCCCACGAGGCTCCTGCGATACTGGGGTGAAGAGGGGGCCCATGTGGGGTGAGTTCGCTGAGCCTCCCACCACCCTGCGAGGTAGGACCACAGGAGTCACTGATTCAGTGGGGCCCTTGAGGTGCAAATAGTCCTCACTGTCCGACCAAGAGCATCACAGAGTGGAGTATCATGGAGTGGAGTGTCATAGAGTGGAGTGGAGTACAGTGGCCTAGAGTCAGGTGGCATAAAGCACAGTGGTGCAGAGTTGATTGGCATAGAGTGCAGTGCTTTAGAGTAGAGTGCTGTAGTGTAGAGGGCTGCAGTGTAGAGTGCAGTGGCATAGAGTGGAGTGGTGCAGAGTGGTGTAGAGTGCATTGGCATAAAGTGCATTGGCACAGATTAGATTGTTTCAAAGTAGAGTGGAGTGGAGTGGTGCAGGATAGAGTATAGTGATGCAGTGGCATAGAGTAGTGGCATACAGCAGTGGCATAGAGAGCAGTGGCATATACTAGAGTGGTGTAGAGGAGAGTGGAGCAGCATTATTTGCAGTGGCATAGAATGAAGTGGTGCAGAGTGGAGTAGAGTGGTTTAAAGTGCAGTGGGATAGAGTGCAGTGGCACAGAGTAGATTGTTTCAGGGTAGAGTGAAGTGTAGTAGAGTGGAGTGGTGCAGGGTAGCGTGGAGTGGTATAAAGTAGTGGCATACAGTGCATTGGCCTAGAGTGGAGTGGAGTGGCATAGAGGGCAGTGGCAAAGTGCAGTGGTGCATATTAGAGTGGGGTTGAGTGCACTGGCATAGAGTAGAGTGGTGCAGATTAGAGTAGAAAGGCATATAGTGAAATGGCATAGAGTGCATTGTCAGGGTGCAGTAGTTCACAGTATATTAGAGAGGGGTAGAGTGCAGTAGAGTCGCATAGGGTGGTGCAGAGTAGAGTGCAGTGGCATACAGCAGAGTGGCATAGAGTAGAGTGGCATACAGTAGAGTGGCATAGAGTTCAGGGGCAGAGCGTGCAGTGCTGTAGAGAAGAGTGTCGTAGAGTTCAGTGGTGTAGAGTAGAGTGGCGTTGAGTGCATTGGTGTAGAGTGCAGTGGCACACAGTAAAAACACTACTGATGGACATCACACCAGTTTAGAAAATTAACTAGCATGTTTATCTAAAACAAACAAGACCAAAACAACAAAAATCCACAATACATATTACAATAACACTTTTGCAACTAGGCAGTTGTCACAACGCCACAGTTAGTGCAATAAAGGAAGTACCTATCGGTTGCACACATCATAAGAACACCATACACCATCACTTTACATTTTATGCAGGTCCTGAAATGATACTTGTTATCCTGTCATTGAAAGGTATAAAACAACATTACCACAACCGCAGGGCATGAATATGCAGAAGTTAGGTTAGAGGGGGAAAACACATGAGTTACCAAAACATAATTGTACATAAATCACCATATGCCATGATGAACTCCTAGGCCACAGTGCATCTGCATGTCTATGATAGGTGCTTCAGTAACTTTTCACTACACGTAAGTGACAGGGCCACGTGCCCACCTACAACAGCAAATGCGGCAATTTCCAGGACGTCGTCCTTGCCTGCGACCAGTTCCTAGGAAGGGAAGGCCCATCATGGCTCGCCCCACAATGGCCACAAAAGCAAGTGCTCTTTCCCCAAAAGGTAAAATTCAACAGGGAGACACCGCTGGTCCCCCATGTGTAGGGAGGTAGAGTGCAGCAGCCCACAATCATGCAGGGCTGCTGCTTCACCCAGAAATGCCCAAGGCAGTGGGGAGACCTCGCGGGCTTCTCTGCCTCGAGCAGCACAAGGCAGCTGCCCACAATCCCGCGGTGCAGCTACCACAATCAAGGCTGCCTCATTGAAATGAGCCGGACTGCATGCGAAGAAAGAGTGGGATGGCTGTTTCTCCCCTGCAGCTTCCATGCAAATGGCCCAGAAGGGCCAGTGGTGTGGGTCATCCAGCGCTGCTCCACCAGCACGCTCACAGGGAGGGGTTCTCAATGTGCGGGCAGCCTCAAACCAGCTCTTCAGTCCAGCTGACGGGGTCCCTCTGAGGGGGGTTTTCGCTGTGCAGCTGGCGATTCTTTAGAAAGGAGAGCCCAGCGCACTGAGGGGGAGGAAAACACAGGAGGGATCACTCGGGGCTCCCCACTGCCTCCAGCACTACGCATGTGCTAGTTGGCAGTAACCAGGAGCCCATAACAGTGCTGAATTAGGAGCGCCCAACAGTGCTAGCCCTGTGCTGCTGGGAATCAGGAACAGCGCTCTCCACATGCTGACAAGCCCCGTGCCGGACTCACGAGTCCCATGGCTTCTTTCAGGTGGGATCCTTTCTAAGGCGAAGAACAGTCCAGTCCTTCCCCTGCTCCAGACAGAAGCAGCAACTGCATGCCAACCCCCACACACACAACAAGGGGCAGCGCTCCTCACACAGCTCTTCAAGCTCTTCTTCCAGGCAGGTTCCTTTTGATCCAGAACGGATCGCCTGAAGTTTTTGATTCTCCTGAGACTTCCAACAGGAGGCTAGCTCTGCATCAAGCCCTTGGAGAGCTTCTCAAGCAGGATACCACAGCAGGCTAAAACATGTCAGTCCTTTTCCTCTGTCCACAAACAAAAGCAGCAACTGCAGGCCGACCCACCCCTCACACATCAAAGGGCAGTGCTCCTCACACAGCTCTTCCAGCTCTTCTTCTTGGCACGGTGTTGGAACTGGCGCTTTTTGCAGGGTCATCCCCAAACTTTTTTTCTTCCTCCTGTATTTTTTCTGACCTGTTTTTGTTGTTTTTATGACTCTGGGCACTTTACCACTGCTGATCAGTGCTTAAGTGCATGTGCTCTCTCTTGTAAACTTGGTAAGATTGGTCTACACCTGTTTGGCATATTTAATTTAATTGTAAGTCCCATATACAGTGGTATCCCATGAACCCAAGGCCTGTAAATTAAATGCTACCGAAGGGCTTGCAGTGCTGCTTGCGCCACCCACCGAAGTAGCCTTTCAAACCTGTTGCAGGCCTCTGCAACTGCAGGGCCTGCTTACGCAGTTTACTGTTGCAGTGACGTTGCATTTAAAGTGGTTGCCACTTCTAAAGCGGGAAACATCCTTTACCTCGCATGCGTTACAATGCATGCCATTACCCCGCATTTCTTACACCGCAAAATCTTTAACAATGCAGGGCTTTACACTGCAAACTATTATTACGCATTCCCCAAAGTAACGCCCCAGTGGAGTTAGAATTGTAAATTGCGTTGTAATGGGGAATGCGTTGTAATGTAATGTGTTGTAAAGACCTGCATTGTAAAAACTGCAGAGTAATGGCACACAGAGTTAAAGTGTGTGGGGTAAAGTGTCCTATTCGTCTGAAACTCCCCTTTTACTACATACACGTCACCCTAAAAGGAGGCCCTAGCTAGCCCTATGGGCAGGGTGCTGTGTAGATAAAAGGTGGGACAAGTGCCTTAGGTGTGTGGCATGTCCTGGTTTCCACAAACAGCCTATTTGGTTTCTCACTGCTGTGAGGTGAGGCAGCCCTCTCTTAGGTTTGCATTGGGAATTCCCTGATATGTGCTTCAGTGGTAATTTCTAATATGAAAGGGGCAGCGTGGCCATGTTTGATATGTTTAGAACAGTAGTAATAAATCCTGTGTATTGGTGAAAGCGGATTTGTTATTACCCTTTTAGAAAAGCCACTTTTAGAAGTGAGCAAACACAAGGAGATGATGGACGGAGCGCTGAATCTTTTCAGACACTCACCCCCAGTCACAGATCTGGGTTGAATCCATCATCGTTCTTTAGCTCACTTCGCCACCCCAGTTCAGGCACAGCTATATGCAAATCAGTCTTGACCCTGTGCCTCATGGGAACAGTCCAGACCGAACTGCCAAACCATGTCTTCCCTGGACCGGAAACAAGCATCTGGGGCCCTCATCAGCTAGGCTAGCTTGAATCCAGTGGCAAAGTGAGCAAGGGACCCACGTCTGGGCATACCCTGCTAACTTAGGGCGAACAAAGCAAACACAAGGAGATGATGGACGGAGCGCTGAATCTTTTCAGACACTCACCCCCAGTCACAGATCTGGGTTGAATCCATCATCGTTCTTTAGCTCACTTCGCCACCCCAGTTTAGACACAGCTATATGCAAATCAGTCTTGACCCTGTGCCTCATGGGAACAGTCCAGACCGAACTGCCAAGCCATGTCTTCCCTGGACCGGAAACAAGCATCCTCGGACCGGTTTCGGGCTAACAGCCCTCATCAGCCAGGCTAGCTTGAATCCAGTGGCAAAGTGAGCAAGGGACCAACGTCTGGGCATACCCTGCCAACTTAGGGCAAACAAAGCAAACTCAAGGAGATGATGGACAGAGCGCTGAATCTTTTCAGACACTCACCCCCAGTCACAGATCTGGGTTGAATCTATCATCGTTCTTTAGCTCACTTCGCCACCCCAGTTCAGACACAGCTATATGAAAATCAGTCTTGACCCTGTGCCTCATGGGAACAGTCCAGACCGAACAGCCAAGCCATGTCTTCTCTGTACCGCAAACAAGCATCCTGGGACCGGTTTCGGGCTAACAGCCCTCATCAGCCAGGCTAGCTTGAATCCAGTGGCAAAGTGAGCAAGGGACCCATGTCTGGGCATACCCTGCCAACTTAGGGCGAACAAAGCAAACACAAGGAGATGATGGACGGAGCGCTGAATCTTTTCAGACACTCACCCCCAGTCACAGATCTGGGTTGAATCCATCATCGTTCTTTAGCTCACTTCGCCACCCCAGTTCAGACAC
This sequence comes from Calotriton arnoldi, assembly GCA_963921515.1. Lineage (NCBI taxonomy): Eukaryota > Metazoa > Chordata > Amphibia > Caudata > Salamandridae > Calotriton > Calotriton arnoldi. The sequence goes on along the minus strand of CAWUFW010018710.1, from coordinate 61,572 downwards.
AGCTATATGCAAATCAGTCTTGACCCTGTGCCTCATGGGAACAGTCCAGACCGAACTGCCAAGCCATGTCTTCCCTGGACCGGAAACAAGCATCCTGGGACCGGTTTCGGGCTAACAGCCCTCATCAGCCAGGCTAGCTTGAATCCAGTGGCAAAGGGAGCAAGGGACCCATGTCTGGGCATACCCTGCCAACTTATGGCGAACAAAGCAAACACAAGGAGATGATGGACGGAGCGCTGAATCTTTTCAGACACTCACCCCCAGTCACAGATCTGGGTTGAATCCATCATCGTTCTTTAGCTCACTTCGCCACCCCAGTTCAGCCACAGCTATATGAAAATCAGTCTTGACCCTGTGCCTCATGGGAACAGTCCAGACCGAACTGCCAAGCCATGTCTTCCCTGGACCGGAAACAAGCATCCTGGGACGGGTTGCGGGCTAACAGCCCTCATCAGCCACTCTAGCTTGAATCCAGTGGCAAAGTGAGCAAGGGACCCATGTCTGGGCATACCCTGCCAACTTAGGGCGAACAAAGCAAACACAAGGAGATGATGGACGGAGCGCTGAATCTTTTCAGACACTCACCCCCAGTCACAGATCTGGGTTGAATCCATCATCGTTCTTTAGCTCACTTCGCCACCCCAGTTCAGACACAGCTATATGCAAATAAGTCTTGACCCTGTGCCTCATGGGAACAGTCCAGACCGAACTGCCAAGCCATGTCTTCCCTGGACCGGAAACAAGCATCCTGGGACCGGTTTCGGGCTAAAAGCCCTCATCAGCCAGGCTAGCTTGAATCCAGTGGCAAAGTGAGCAAGGGACCCACGTCTGGGCATACCCTGCCAACTTAGGGCGAACAAAGCAAACACAAGGAGATGATGGACGGAGCGCTGAATCTTTTCAGACACTCACCCCCAGTCACAGATCTGGGTTGAATCCATCATCGTTCTTTAGCTCACTTCGCCACCCCAGTTCAGACACAGCTATATGCAAATAAGTCTTGACCCTGTGCCTCATGGGAACAGTCCAGACCGAACTGCCAAGCCATGTCTTCCCTGGACCGGAAACAAGCATCCTGGGACCGGTTTCGGGCTAACAGCCCTCATCAGCCAGGCTAGCTTGAATCCAGTGGCAAAGTGAGCAAGGGACCCACGTCTGGGCATACCCTGCCAACTTAGGGCGAACAAAGCAAACACAAGGAGATGATGGACGGAGCGCTGAATCTTTTCAGACAGTCACCCCCAGTCACAGATCTGGGTTGAATCCATCATCGTTCTTTAGCTCACTTCGCCACCCCAGTTCAGACACAGCTATATGCAAATCAGTCTTGACCCTGTGCTTCATGGGAACAGTCCAGACCGAACTGCCAAGCCATGTCTTCCCTGGACCGGAAACACGCATCCTGGGACCGGTTTCGGGCTAACAGCCCTCATCAGCCAGGCTAGCTTGAATCCAGTGGCAAAGTGAGCAAGGGACCCACGTCTGGGCATACCCTGCCAACTTAGGGCGAACAAAGCAAACACAAGGAAATGATGGACGGAGAGCTGAATCTTTTCAGACACTCACCCCCAGTCACAGATCTGGGTTGAATCCATCATCGTTCTTTAGCTCACTTCGCCACCCCAGTTCAGACACAGCTATATGCAAATCAGTCTTGACCCTGTGCCTCATGGGAACAGTCCAGACCGAACTGCCAAGCCATGTCTTTCCTGGACCGGAAACAAGCATCCTGGGACCGGTTTCGGGCTAACAGCCCTCATCAGCCAGGCTAGCTTGAATCCAGTGGCAAAGTGACCAAGGCCACGTCTGGGCATACCCTGCCAACTTAGGGCGAACAAAGCAAACACAAGGAGATGATGGACGGAGCACTGAATCTTTTCAGACACTCACCCCCAGTCACAGATCTGGGTTGAATCCATCATCGTTCTTTAGCTCACTTCGCCACCCCAGTTCAGACACAGCTATATGCAAATCAGTCTTGACCCTGTGCCTCATGGGGACAGTCCAGACCGAACTGCCAAGCCATGTCTTCCCTGGACCGGAAACAAGCATCCTGGGACCCACGTCTGGGCATACCCTGCCAACTTAGGGCGAACAAAGCAAACACAAGGAGGGTATGCCCAGACGTGGGTCCCTTGCTCACTTTGCCACTGGATTCAAGATAGCCTGGCTGATGACGGCTGGTGTGGGGCAGCGGCCAGGGCAGCTGACTTCGGAGCACAGGGATCGCGGTTCGATCCCCGGCGGCAGCTCAGCTCAGCACCATGTGACTCTGGGCAATAGCTCACTTAATTTCCACTACGGCCCCCAGCGCCTTGAGACCCGTAAGGGTGAGTAGCTGCGCTATATAAAAACGGACTTACATTTTTTTACGGCTGTAAGCCAGAAACCGGTCCCAGAATGCTTGTTTCCGGTCCAGGGAAGACATGGCTTGGCAGTTCGGGCTGGACTGTTCCCATGAGGCACAGGGTCAGACTGATTTGCATATGGCCATGTCTGAACTGGGGTGGCGGAGTGAGCTAAAGAATGATGATGGATTAAACCCAGATCAGTTGACTGGGGATGAGTGCTTGCAATGTTCAACACTCCGTCCATCATCACCTTTGGTTTTGCTATGTTCGCCCTAAGTTGGCAGGGTATGCCCAAACGTGGGTCCCTTGCTCACTTTGCCCCGGATTCAAGATAGCCTGGCTGATGATGGCTGTAAGCCAGAAACCGATCCCAGAATGCTTGTTTCCGGTCCAGGGAAGACATGGCTTGGCAGTTTGGGCTGGACTGTTCCCATGAAGCACAGGGTCAGACTGATTTGCATATGGCCATGTCTGAACTGGGGTGGCGGAGTGAGCTAAAGAATGATGATGGATTAAACCCAGATCAGTTGACTGGGGGTGAGTGCTTGCAATGTCCAACACTCCATCCATCATCCCCTTTGGTTTTGCTATGTTCGCCTTAAGTTGGCAGGGTATGCCCAGACGTGGGTCCCTTGCTCACTTTGCCACTGGATTCAAGATAGCCTGGCTGATGACGGCTGTAATCCAGAAACCGGTCCCAGAATGCTTGTTTCCGGTCCAGGGAAGACATGGCTTGGCAGTTCGGGCTGGACTGTTCCCATGAGGCACAGGGTCAGACTGATTTGCATATGGCCATGTCTGAACTGGGGTGGCGGAGTGAGCTAAAGAATGATGATGGATTAAACCCAGATCAGTTGACTGGGGGTGAGTGCTAGCAATGTTCAACACTCCATCCATCATCCCCTTTGGTTTTGCTATTTTCGCCCTAAGTCGACAGGTTATGCCCAGACGTGGGTCCCTTGCTCACTTTGCCACTGGATTCAAGATAGCCTGGCTGATGACGGCTGTAAGCCAGAAACCGGTCCCAGAATGCTTGTTTCTGGTCCAGGGAAGACATGGCTTGGCAGTTCGGGCTGGACTGTTCCCATGAGGCACAGGGTCAGACTGATTTGCATATGGCCATGTCTGAACTGGGGTGTCGGAGTGAGCTAAAGAATGATGATGGATTAAACCCAGATCAGTTGAGTGGGGGTGAGTGCTTGCAATGTTCAACACTCTGTCCATCATCCCCTTTGGTTTTGCTATGTTCGCCCTAAGTTGGCAGGGTATGCCCAGACGTGGGTCCCTTGCTCACTTTGCCACTGGATTCAAGATAGCCTGGCTGATGATGGCTGTAAGCCAGAAATCGGTCCCAGAATGCTTGTTTCCGGTCCAGGGAAGACATGGCTTGGCAGTTCGGGCTGGACTGTTCCCATGAGGCACAGGGTCAGACTGATTTGCATATGGCCATGTCTGAACTGGGTTGGCGGAGTGAGCTAAAGAATGATGATGGATTAAACCCAGATCAGTTGACTGGGGGTGAGTGCTTGCAATGTTCAACACTCCGTCCATCATCCCCTTTGGTTTTGCTATGTTCGCCCTAAGTTGGCAGGTTATGCCCAGACGTGGGTCCCTTGCTCACTTTGCCACTGGATTCAAGATAGCCTGGCTGATGACGGCTGTAAGCCAGAAACTGGTCCCAGAATGCTTGTTTCCGGTCCAGGGAAGACATGGCTTGGCAGTTCGGGCTGGACTGTTCCCATGAGGCACAGGGTCAGACTGATTTGCATATGGCCATGTCTGAACTGGGGTGGCGGAGTGAGCTAAAGAATGATGATGGATTAAACCCAGATCAGTTGACTGGGGGTGAGTACTTGCAATGTTCAACACTCCGTCCATCATCCCCTTTGGTTTTGCTACTTTTAGAAGTGGGCATTTCTATGTGCTTAGAACTCTTTGTGTCCTGCCTTGTTGTGTATACACTGTCTGGTTTAAACTGACAGGAGAAGGGAATGCGCATTCTCTCTAGACAATCACAAGGGGGGTTGAGGTGTGCTCTGCCTTTCCTGGGTGACTCAGCACTGGGCTGAATAGACCTTGGCTGCATTTAGATTGGTGGGAGGAGTTTCCCTTGCACCTGAATAGGCCTGGTCTGAATTTAGAGTGGTGCAAGGAGGTGTACCTGCACCTGAATAGGGCTCTGCCTGACTTTCACAATGCTGTCTTCGCCTCCCTGCAGTTTATCGGGGGCCAGGACTTGGGATGTGAATAGGGGTGTTGTGCACTTCTGAAAAGTGTTTGAAGTCCCCCAGAACAAAGAGTTTTGCACTATAAGTACAGGGGCTGCGACCCCATGGTTTTAGACACTGCATGGACCTGTAACCAGACTCTGCTGGTTCTATACCAGAGGACTGTTGGACTGCCAGAACGTACCGCCTTGGGACTTAATTATTCTGAAAGTGCTATCCTGCTGCCTGTTGGGCTGAAATAAGGACTGCCATTTTGCTTTGAGAACCCTTGTGCTGCTCTGCCTGCCTACACCCTGCTGGTGTGCCCCCAGTGCTCTCCAAGGAGTACTCTAATGCCCCTTGTCCTTGCCAGCTTAGCGCCTGAAGAGCGCTTTATTCCTTTCGGCTCTTGGCCCTAAACCTAAGTGTGTGGACCGCTTTTGATTGCTGGAGACAGTGTGTGTGTGCTCTCCAGCTCAGGTGCAACAGCGTGTGTGAGTGCTTCCTTTGTGGCACCAAGAGCGTGGAGAATTCCCTTCGCTGCACATTGAAGGAGGAGTGCTCTTGGATGCAGAAAGCACTCCCCTTCTGCAGCATTCATGCCGCGACCTCGGTGGCTGGACTGGCACCCACTCTTGGTGCCCGAGGCACTGCTGTGCCTTGAACAGCTTAGGGTGTGCTGCTGGAAAGAGGAGCTGCTCCGGTGCCTCCTGAGTAGCCTTAGTCCAGAGATGTGCCTTAACTCCTGATCCAGGAAGTAAGTGGAGCACGAGTGGTACAGCCAGGAGGAGATGCGCCGGTGGTTGCAGGTTCCATGCTGTTTGACCCCGCGGGGTCTGATGTTGCCAGGAAGGTTCCAGGCTCACTTCCTGAGTACGGGTGAGTTTTTGGCACCCAGGCATTGAGAAATCCCAGCCGGGAGTTCCTCTGAGTTGCTGGGGCAATATCAACGTCATGGAAGGGTGGGGCTCGCCGTCGCAGAGGACGCAGATAGCCGCAGCCCAGCGAGGATTCCTGCGGGCTAGGTGTTGTGACCCGTGCCAGGGAGAAGAAGTTCGGCAGTGGCGGCTGGTGGTGATCGGCAAATGAGGAGGAGCGCTAGTGCATTTTTCGTCTTGGCAGCCTATGGCTGCAAACTAAACTGCTCAGCCCCCGGTGATCGACAAGTGGGGCTGAGCTTCCTTACTGGTAATGACTGGGCCGTGCGCTCACAGGCAGCCAGCCCCTTTTGAGAGGGGAGTCCCCTGCCAAAGTGGGCAGTGTGGGTGCCTCCTCTCTGTGCTGCAGACATACCTGGGGCATTGTTGCTGGATTGTTGGGACAGGGTGGAACCTCAATGGAGGCCCCCGATTCTCTGAGAGAATTCACAACATTCATGGTATAGGTGTGTAGTTGCGCTTCACCCTGTATTCTCCTGGGGATACTTTGTGATACCTGCAGTTACATGTTGTTAGAAATGGGGGTCTCTAGTTGGCAGAGGTAGGTACCTTTGTCCAAATAGGGACCCTTGCTTCTAGTCAGGGTAAGGGGGATACACACTTTAGATAACCCCTGCTCACCCCCTTGGTAGCCTGGCATGAGTGGACAGGCTTATCCCGAAGGCAATGTGTAAAGTATTTGTTCCAACACTCACATTAACACAGTGAAAACACCACAAATGGACAGCACATCAGTTTAGAAAAATAAAACATCTTTATCTAAACTAAACAAGACCAAAATGACAAAAATCCAACATACACAGTGAAAAATATGACTTTCAAAAGGTTTCAAGAAATTGTACCATAGAAAACTATGAATGAGTGATTTTTCACCAAAGTACCTGTAAATTCGTCAAAGTTCCAAAAGCCAAACAGCCGCAGAGTAGGAAAACAAAGAGATGCGACACTCCTGAGACCTTGGTGAGGCGATGCGACAGTTCTGCGACATGCAGAGGACGAGTTGCGTCAAATCCGGTCTGTATGGGGAGTGATGCGTTGATTCTTCGTGATGGTTCCGGTCCGCTGGTGATGCATCTGAAGAACTTGCCACACAGGTATGATGTGTGGAAATCCGGGATGCATCGGTGATTGATGCGGTGGTGTTGAGACATCTTTTCAGGGCTACTCATGTGGGTGGCTCAATCAGTGCTGCAAGCCCACTAGTAGCATTTGATTTACCAGCCCTGGCACGCTCAGTGCACTTTACTAGGGACCTTCTGGTAAATCAAATATGCCAATCATGGATAACCAATCACAATAACAATTTACACAGAGAGCATATGCACTTTAGCACTGATCAGCAGTGGTAAAGTGCCCAGAGTCCTATAGCTAACAAACACAGGTCAAGAAAAAATAGGAGGAAGAAGCAAAAAGTTTGGGGATAACCCTGCAAGAAGGGCCATTTCCAACACAACCCCCTTCCAGCCTAAAGACAGGGTAGTCCTCTTCAGCCACGATCCCTCGATGCGTCGATTCTTGCAGTGGCGACAGGTGCTGCGGCGGTTTCCACAGCAGTGTGGCGATGCGTGGAAATTCTTCTCGCACCATGGAGATGCGTCGGGAAAACAGCCGCAAGATGAGCAATGCATTGATCTTAGCAGTTCTTCACGTTTCTTCTTTCTTCCAGCTCCCAAATAGCAGCAACAACCTCCAGAGTCCCAAAACTGGCACAGGCACCTCTTGGCAGGCTGGAACTCACAGCAGCAGAGTTCAGGGGAGCTGGGGGTGAAGTCTTTGTGTCCCTGAGACTTCAGAACAGGAGGCCAGCTCACTTCAGGCCCTTGGAGATCTCCTTCAAGCAGGGGACACAGTACACAGCAAAGTCCTTCTCCTTTCCTTGGCAGAAACAGCAACTGCAGGCCAACCCAAGACACACAGCAAGGACAGTACTTCTCCTTAGTCTCTCTAGCTCTTCTTCTTGGCAAAGGTTCCTCTTGAATTCCAGGAATGATCTAAAAGTCTGAGGTTTTGGGTCTGATACTTATACCCCAAAATGTCTTTTTTCTCTTTGTGCAAGGGGCTCTGAGCCCAGTTCAAACCAGTTCTCGTGAGGCACTCTGTTTTGTGCACAACAACATCCATTGTCAGTGTGAGCCTTGGCTCCAGACACACCACAGGGGGGGCGGAGCCAGCATTGTGGAAGGCAGGCACAGCCCTTTTCAGGTACAGGTGCTACTCCTCCCACCATTCTAAATGCAGATCAGGCCTATTCAGCCTAGTGCTGACTCAGCCAGAATCCTGGAGCCACTGCACCTCCCCAGCCCCTGTCACTCCAAAGACAGACAGTCAATCCACAAACAGGCAGAAGCACACAGGATGATTGAAGAAGAAAATAGGCACTTTCTAAAAGTGGTATTTTCAAACACACAATTTAAAAACCATCCTTACTAAAAGATGTGTTATCAAATTCTAAGTTCAGGGATACCAAACTCCATTTTTCTATCTTATCCCAATGGGAAGATATGCTTGTAAAATGTTACAAAGCATTCCCCATTCTGTCCTATGGGGCAAGATAGCCTTTCAATAGTGAGAAACAAAATTGGCAGTATTTCACTATCAGGACATGTTACACACACCAGTACATGTCCTACCTTTCACATAGACTGCACCCTGCCCAGGGGGGTACCTTGGGCCTACCATAGGGGTGCACTATATGTAAGAAAAGGAAAGGTTAGGGCCTGGCAAGTGAGTACACTTGCCAAGTCAACATGGCAGTTAACAAACTGCGCGCAGGCACCGCGGTGGCAGGCCTGAGACATCTTTTCAGGGCTACTCATGTGGGTGGCTCAATCAGTGCTGCAAGCCCACTAGTAGCATTTGATTTACCAGCCCTGGCACACTCAGTTCACTTTACTAGGGACCTACTGGTAAATCAAATATGCCAATCATGGATAACCAATCACAATAACAATGTATACAGAGAGCATATGCACTTTAGCACTGATCAGCAGTGGTAAAGTGCCCAGAGTCCTATAGCCAACAAACACAGGTCAGGAAAAAATAGGAGTAAGAAGCAAAAAGTTTGGGGATAACCCTGCAAAAAGGGCCATTTCCAACACAACCCCCTTCCAGCCTAAAGATAGGGTAGACCAATCAATACCTCAATGGGCTTTCCTGCTTGGGGCAATAGAACCTGGAACCTGGCCTGAACAGTAGGGGTCTATTCCTGTTCTACGCCTTCCTGAACCCAGTTGGATCACTCTATCCATACTCTCAGGGGCCCACTAAGCTAAACCATGGGGGACCCTTCTCCACACCTGGGGACCCCATCTGTGCAGCGCCTAAACTTACTTTGCTCACAGACTTGTCCCAACAGGTAGACAGTACCCACATGGCCAACACAGTGGTGTGGCCCAGTCCACCCCCGGGGTGTGACTCCTGCCCCCCTCCCAAGGGCAACTCTGTCCACCAGGACAGCCAGCCACAGTGGCCACTGAGAGCTGTCAGTGATGAGAGCCAGGCCTCATGCCATTCAGGCCTCTCTAACCTCTGTGGCATCAGAAAGTGGGGGGCAGTATCCCCAGGTGCCTGGCACCTTTTCTTCACTCTCCCTCCTGCCAAGTCAGGTATGGCATCCTGACACTGGCCCACCAGCCCAGGGTCTGTATCCTGCAGCGGGACAAGAGACTGGGGTGGGCTTTCCCAAACCCTGCCTTCCTCCCTGGGGCTCTGCACCCTCCCACCTGGAGCAGTACCCCCTGAAGACAACTTGGTAGGGGCACTGTTAGCAGTCGCCCCATCCTCCAGGTCAGGTGGGACACCCTGAACCTGGTCCTCCAACCCAGGGTCTGTACCCTTAGGCTGGACCTGTGCCTGGCAACCCAGAACTTTTGGGGGCGTACACCAACCCCCCAAGGGAAACACACTCCTCATGAGCTGTGCCAGAGTCTGCCTGGTGCAGATCTCCAGCCTCCTGTCCACTGGACAGAGCATGAAGACCCATCAGGCCAGAAGTGGCCTCACCAGGGTCAGTCCTGGGGTGCTCTGACCTCAGAGCGGGTAACCCCTGACCCACTGGTCCTCCCACTGGGGACTGTCTCCCCCTCTCACCCCTTTCTCTGGACTCAAGCACCCTCCCAATTGGAGCGGTGCTGCCAGACACCAGACCTGGTGGAACGCTAGTTACAGCAGTCTCCCCCAGTTCGCCTAATACCTTGGGATCCCCCTCAGGAAATGGCCTCCCGGGACAGACTAGGTTCCCCTCCTGGTGTTCACTCATGGAACCAAACAGGCCCTGGAACTGGGCCTCAGACACCTTGGGACTCAGCCCACCCCCACTCCCTCTACTCAGAGACAGGATGTGGGGCTCCTCACCCATTCCACTACACTAGGACCTATCTGGGTTACTCCAAACCTCCCCTACCTCACCTGGTTGGGGAAAACCTGAGCCACCTCCTTCAGGATCACTCCCAAAAGCCTCATCCGACCTTCTGGACTCCATCAAAAGGTCTGCCTCCAGCGCAAGCTCCCTGGAATCAGAGAACTCGCATTCCACGGGGTGAGGGCATAGCTCTGGAAAACAGGGACTTAAAATATGCTCTCCAACAATTGCACCACACAGCCCCTCACAGTTGTTAACCAAGCTACCCTTTGCCTCACCATCCAGTGCCTCACACAAGTACCCCACATCACTCTCCTGAGACTGGCAAGACAGTGTCTGACTGTCTCTGTCACTCAACCCACACTCTACTGAGTGGTCTCCACACATACATACCAGGACTTCTACCATGTGGGAACCCCTCTCCCTGCACCTCTCATCTAGAGTCAGTAGAGTGTCCCTCCCACCACTAGGAATATGACCCCTGGTGTCAGTTCCCCATTCCACTTCAGGGACACTGCACACCACTGGAGCTACCTCATAAACCTAAACCCCTGGTGTATGTTAACCCCCTCCCTCAAGTCAGGTGCCACATCTCTGGGTGTGTGTACTTCTCCCTCAGCACTAGATAACACAATTTTGCTGCCACCATCTGAGCTGGACTCCACCTCCAACCCTGCCAAGCTCACTTCCTGAGCTACACACATCTCTTTTTGCTTGGTTGAGACAGTCAGGGCCGCAAGCCTCGCGAGCTCCTCATCGAGCTCTCTCATGCTCAGCTCATATGCCAAGATCAATTTCTTTTCTTCCAAGGCATAAGCTCTCCTGCTCTCTGCCTTGGCCTGTATTTCCATTTCCATCTGCTTTGTTTTGATCCTCAGGACTTCCAGCTCCTGCTCCGTGACCCTTTGGTTCTCCTCCAGTTCCTCTGGGGGAAAACTGCTAGAGGAATGATTGCTGCCAGCCCTAGAGGCTGCTCTTCCCACAGGCAGATCGTGTGATCTGAAACCATCCCCTTGTGCATCCTCATCCACCTCTGCATCCTCTGCCTCCCAGCCTCTCTGGCCTCCCACCAGGCCCTTAAGGTCTTCTGTAGCTCCTCCTTCCTGGAGCTGCTATTCATGGGACATCCAAAGTTCCTGCAGAACTGCTTGAGTTGACCTACTTTGTAACTACTTAACATTCCAATATCAAACTCCAGTTCTGCCACATCACTTGCTGGCTTACCCTTTTGAGACATGGTGCATGGATACTTCAAGGGTCAAATCAAAAATAGAACCAAAAACAAAACACAGTATGTGGTTAAGTAGTGGTCTGCACTAAACTAGTGATGTACACCAATCACTGTGGGTCAAGTACAAATACAGGTACAAATCCTCACCGATGACCACCAATGTTAGAAATGGGGGTCTCTAGTTGGCAGAGGTAGGTACCTTTGTCCAAATAGGGACCCTTTCTTCTAGTCAGGGTAAGGGGGATACACACTTTAGATAACCCCTGCTCACCCCCTTGGAAGCTTGGCACGAGCAGACAGGCTTATCCCAAAGGCAATGTGTAAAGTATTTGTACCAACACTCACAGTAACACAGTGAAAACACCACAAATGGACATCACACCAGTTTAGAAAAATAAAATATCTTTATCTAAACTAAACAAGACCAAAACGACAAAACTCCAACATACACAGTGAAAAATATGACTTTCAAAAGGTTTCAAGAACTTGTACCATAGAAAACTATGGATGCATGATTGTTCACCAAAGTACCTGTAGATGCGTCAACGTTCCAAAAGCCAAACAGCCGCAGAGTCGGAAAACAAAGAGATGCAAATCTCCTGAGACCTTGGGGAGGCGATGCAACAGTTCTGCGACACGCAGAGGACGAGTTGCGTCGAATCCAGTCTGTATGGGGAGTGATGCATCGATTCTTCGTGACGGTTCTGGTCCGCTGGTGATGCGTCGGAAGAACTTGCCACACAGGTGCGATGCGTGGAAATCCGTGATGAGTCGGTGATCAATGCGGCGGCGTCGAGTGGCGCTGCGTCGGTCCTTTTCAGCCACGATCCCTCAATGCATCGATTCTTGCAGCAGCGACAGGCGCTGCGGCAGTTTCCGCAGTGGCGCGGCGATGAATGGAAATTCTTCTCACGCCGTGGAAATGCGTCAGGAAAACAGTTGCAAGAAGAGCGATGCATCGATCTTAGCAGTTCGTCACGTTTCTTCTTTCTTCCAGCTCCCAAACAGCAACAACAACCTCCAGAGGCCCAAAATTGGAACAGGCACCTCTTGGCATGCTGGAACTCACAGCAGCAGCATTCAGGGGAGCTGGGGGTGAAGTCTTTGTGTCCCTGAGACTTCAGAACAGGAAGCCAGCTCACTTCAGGCCCTTGGAGATCTCCTTCAAGCAGGGGACATAGCACACAGCAAAGTCCTTCTCCTTTCCTTAGCAGAAAGAGCAACTGCAGGCCAACCCAAGAAACACAGCAAGGGCAGTACTTCTCCTCAGTCTCTCCAGCTCTTCTCCTTGGCAAAGGTCCCTCTTGAATTCCAGGAATGATCTAGAAGTATGGGGTTTTGGGTCTGATACTTATACCCCAAAATGTCTTTGTTCTCTTTGTGCAAGGGGCTCTGAGACCAGTTCTCGGGTGCACTCTGCAAGTGCACAACAACATCCATTGTCAGTGTGAGCCTTGGCTCCAGACACCCCACAGGAGGGCAGAGCCAGCATTGTGGAAGGCAGGCACAGCCCTATTCAGGTATTTATTTATTTATTTATTTTGAGAGTTTTATATAGCGCTGGCTAGACCCGGAGGTATCAGAGCGCTTTACATTAGGTTCCACAATGTTACAGAAAACGATAAACAAATTACACTTTACATCAAAAATAAGCAACACATTGAGAGAGGAAGTAAAGGTGAGACAGATAGAGCGGAGGGGGGAGGGGGGAAGTGTGAAGGGGGAGGATGGGTGAAAAGACGGCAGGAGAGATGAAAGGAAGTCTGCCCAAAGACCGACTGGGTAGGTGACGTCCGAGGAGGGAATCCACAGCCCGTCTCCCCAATAGCTAAACAAGGTAGCTCCATCGAGCATCAGTCAAATAGCTATGTCTCAACTGACGAGGGAAAGGATTACAAAAGAACGTCAAGTGTATAACAAAGTGTGGGAACTGTGAGCAAGGCAGGGTGAGGGCAAAGGTCAGTAGCTAGAGAGAGGAGAGGAGTAGGGCGGAGAGGGGTAGGGGGTAGGGTGAAGGGGGAGGAGGCAAATAAGGTCCAGAGAGACGCAGGATAGTTTGCCCAAAGACCGGCTGGGTAGGTGATGGTCAAGGAGGGAATCCATAGTCCATCTCCCCTATAGCTCGCAAGATAGCTCCACCGGGCATCAGTCAAAATTGCTGAGTCTCACCTGTCGAGGGAAAGTTCTCAGAATAAATGTCCTAGTAGGTGAGTAGGACCAGGGTCGGGTGAGGGCTGATCAAGATCAGGACGATGACCAATGATTTTTGACCAGGAGAGATAAAGCATCGAGGAGGGTCTCGCTGAGGCGGCCATCTTGAGGTCAGGCAAGGGGGGGCGCATCTGTTTCCTGAGTATCACTGCAGGAAAACCCCGGCGGCTGCTAGGTTGTCCCTCAAGGTCAGCACAGTAGTTGCGGATCCAGCTCGATTTTGCGGCCTTTACGCTGTTGCTGGAAACGGGGGGGACACACCCTTGGGTGTTGTTTTGGCCTCTCCCGATGATCGAGTGCGGGCGTCATTTTGGAGTCAGGCGCAATACACACGAGGCACTCGAGTAACTAAAGGTTAGTCATAGCCTGTGTGGAACGAGCTGGGAGCAGGCAGAGTCCAACAACCCCTGAGTGTAAACACAGCACTTCCAACGCTAATGTGTCCAACAGCCTCATTACGCTTTCTAGGGGCCTTTCAGGATCATAATGCAGAGCCTCCCAACAGTTAACGCTTTGCAGGTACAGGTGCTACTCCTCCCACCACTGCAAACGCAGATCAGGCCTATTGAGCCTAGTGCTGACTCATCCAGACTCCTGGAGCCACTGCACCTCCCCAGCCCCTGTCAATCCAAAGCCAGACAGTCAATCCACAAACAGGCAGAGGCACACAGGATGGTTGAAGAAGAAAATAGCCACTTTCTAAAAGTGGTATTTTCAAACACACAATTTAAAAACCATCTTTACTAAAAGATGTGTTATCAAATTCTGAGTTCAGGGATACCAAACTCCATTTTTCTATTCTATCCCTTTGGGAAGATATGCTTGTAAAATGTTACAAAGCATTCCTCATTCTGTCCAATGGGGCAAGATAGCCTTTCAATAGTGTGATATGAAATTGGCAGTATTTCACTATCAGGACATGTTACACACACCAGTACATGTCCTACCTTTCACATACACTAGACCCTGCCCAGGGGGGTACCTTGGGCCTACCATAGGGGTTCCCTATATGCAGGAAAAGGGAAGGTTAGGGCCTTGCAAGTGGGTGCACTTGCCAAGTCGACATGGTAGTTAAAAAACTGCGTGCAGGCACTGCGGTGGCAGGCCTGAGACATCTTTTCAGGCCTACTCATGTGGGTGGCACAATCAGTGCTGCAAGCCCACTAGTAGCATTTGATTTGCCAGCCCTGGCACACTCAGTGCACTTTACTAGGGACCTAGTGGTAAATCAAATATGCCAATCATGGATAACCAATCACAATAACAATTTACACAGAGAGCATATGCACTTTAGCACTGATCAGCAGTGGTAAAGTGCCCAGAGTCCTATAGCCAAAAAACACAGGTCAGGAAAAGTAGGAGGAAGAAGCAAAACGTTTGGGGTTAACCCTGCAAAAATATGCTATTCCCATCACTTGTTGCCGCCCCATGAATGTCCCTGCTGCATTTTATGCCTTAATGTTGTGATGCAAGTTGGTCTGACACTTGTACTGTCATGTTTGCACAGTGATTGGTGATTCCTATCTCTTGGGTGCTTTACTCAGCTACTATAGTTCTTGCTCTGATGTTATGATGTATGTTGTTTTACATTGCCAGGATTTGCACAATAGTGTTGTGATGGTGTTTTTATAACACATATACGTATTTACTTGAGTGCACTAACTTGTGAGGTAATGGCCATTGCCCGATGGCAAAAATTATTCATGATCTAAGTGACGTCATGTCAAGTGCCTAGTGGCACAGTGATTTATGTGATTGTGGTCTATGGTGTTTTATGTGCAATACAAAGGATATTTTTATATAACCTTGTGTGGAGTCTCTTTTTGTGGTGTGCCTAGTAAGTCACTAGTGTATTTGTGTGTTGCGCAAATGCTTTACACATTGCCTCTGGTTTAAGCCTGACTGCTCTACCAAGCTACCAAGAGGGTGAGCTGGGGTTATTTTGTGTGTGTAACTCCCTTACCTTGACTAGAGTGGTGGGTTCTGCCTGGCTTAGGTGTATACCCTAGCTAACCAGAAACTCCATTTCGAAAACAGGGTCCTCTTTTTCCAGAAGTGATCTAAAGTAATGGGGATTTAAGTCTAATATTTATACCCCATTTTCTCTTTGTAGACAGCACAAAGAAAAGTCTCTGCTGCACACATAAACCAGTTTTGCCTTGCTCAGGCCAGGTTCACTACAGGAGGTGGAGACAGCTTTGTGAAAGGCAGTCTCAGTCTATTCAGGTGCAGGTGACAACTCCTCCAACCAGTCCTAAAGCCAACAAAAACAGGTTTGAAAAATAGGAGACAAAAAGCAAAATGTTTGGGTATAAACCTGCAAATTGGGCCAGGTCTAACAGTGACGTAGAAGTGCAGTGACAGAGTACAATGGCGTAGAGTGCAGATACATAGAGGGCAGTAGCATACAGTATAGCGGCGTAGAGTGCAATGGCATTGAGTGCAGCAAACAGACTGGAGTGGAGTGCTGTAGAGTGGCATATAGTGGAGTGGGGCAGAGTGGAATAGACTGCAGTGGCATAGAGAAGACTGTTTCAGAGTATAGTGAATTGGTGTAGACTGCCATAAAGTAGAGTGACAGAGAGTGCAGTCTTGCAGAGAATGCTGTCATAGAGTGCAGTGGTATATAGTAGAGTGGCATGGAGTGCATTGGCATAGAGTGCAGTGGTGCAGAGTAGAGTGGCATAGAGTACAGTGGCGCAGAGTAGAACAGAATGGCATAGAGTGCAGTGACAGAGTAGAATGGTATAGAGTGCAGAGACGTAGAGTATAGTGACGTAGAGTGCAGTGGTGCAGAGTAGAAGGGCGTAGAGTGCCTTTGTTTTGAGTAAAGTGGTGTCGAATGCATTGGCATAGAGTGCAGTGGCATAGAGTGGTGCAGAGTAGAGTTCAGTGGCACTGAGTGCAGTGGTGTAGAGTACAGTGGTGCAGAGTAGATTAGAGTGGTATTGAGGGGACTGGCATAAAGTGCCCTGGCATACAGTGGAGTGGTGCAGAGTAGAGTGCATTAACATAGAGTGCAGTGGCATGATTGCAGTGTTGCAGAGTAGGTTGGCATAGAGTGGAGTAGTGCAGAGTGGTGTAGAGTGCAGTAGTGAAGAGTGCAGTGGTATATAGTAGAATAGTGTGGGGTAGAGTGCATTGGCATAGAGTATAGAGGAGTGGTGTAGAGTAGAGAGGTGCAGAGTGGAGTGGTGCAGAGAAGAATGCAGTGACACAGTGTGAAGTTGACTGGTGTAGTGTGGAGTGCTGCAGAGTAGAATGCAGTGGAGTGGAGTGGTGCAGTTTAGAGTGGAGTGATGTAACTTAGAATATGCATGGTATGGTAGCGTACTGCTATTACAGACAACACATTTTCAGTTGAAATGACCCTTATATTTGTACTCCCATACAGTTTTACTGATAAAAGTATACAGCGCACAAACGATAATGTGTGGAATTGTCATCACCCAATGTATTGATTTGATCATCACCACAGTTCATTTACAGACCTTTAAATTTTGTTGTGTGCTAAAAAAAAATAGCATAGTACAGCCTTCCTCAAGCAGACCCCAGTAACCGGCATGATTGTCACTTAAATCCTCTCACTTTGAAGGCCTGTTTACAGAAAGCGAGTTTGTGGAAGAATACAGTAAAGAAGGTTTGGCCAACGGGAGGGATGAACTTGAGCTGGACAGCCTAAAGCAAATAATGTCAGCAAATAGAAAGCCAGAAAATATGAGTTATGTACCACAAAGCCAAAGGTAGGGAACGGGAGAAATGCATTCCTAGTTCACTTTCTGAATGTCCCCAAGATGTGGTAGGCTGTGACCTAAAAATGGGTCTACTATTTTATTATGGAATTACAGTTGTTACACCATGATTGCTACAAGTGCCAATGCACCGTGACACATTACAAATGATTGCTAACAATTTAGGTGTGATATAAATTAACCTCGGGTGGAGTTTGCGTAGCCGCGCTATGCGAGGTTACGCGAAGCGGCAAAAAACTCTGCAGCGCTACGCGGAGTTATGCAAGCATGTGGAGTTGCTTGTTCCGCATGCTCGTGTACTCTCGCGCATGCTCGCGAGATGTTTTTGACGTTCTGCAACGCGGATTGCGTGTTCGGGTGGAAATATCACGCAAACTTCACGCGGTCGCCAATGGGCACGGCCATCTTGTTTTCCTAGTCTCTGCATGGTCCTGTGGCCTGTTTTTCATCTCTCTCCAATCTTTTCAATTCTTTGTTTTGTACACTGTTTTTCTGATCTTTTTTATTTATTATCTATCCCTCTCTCTCCCTAAGCATATATTTTGCATTTTATTTCTACTTTTACTGCGTTTTTTGACTTTTTTCTACTGTTTTATAATACTTGATTTTTACTTTCCTACTTCTTCTCCTGACTTTATTTTTTACTCCTACATTTTCTTTTCCGCCCCCGCCCGCCCAGAACCATGGCTAAGGCTACATCTACCTCTAATAGTAAGGGAAGACGCCTGCACCCAAGAGTCATCTTCCTTGTGGCAGACGGCGACCAGCAGGGGTGCAGCCCCGGGCCCTTTTCACCGAGGCGGAGGTGGCCTTCCTTGGTTTTTTTGTACATCGCCACCTCCCCTTAACCTTGGCAGCAGGCGGCAGGCCCGGCTCCGGTTACAAAACCCAGGAGCATCACCGCCGGTGGGCGAGGGTGCGCCGAGCAGTGTTTCGCTGCTCTGGGTTCCGGCGCACCCAAAACCACCGGTGGTCAGACATCTTGGACCGGGAGCAGGACCTGCTGGACCTGCTAGGTGTTGAGGTCGTGGGGCTTGGTGAGTAGCTAATTATAGTAGTATTGTGTGTTCTGTTCTGTATTATTGTTATTGCAAATGTTATTTTTTTCCCAAATAGCAAGAATGCTGCAGCTTACATGCAGGTAAGTTACGTTTAAAAATCTTATCTGATTGTTATTCTTCTAGACACTAGACAGGTGCTCGGAGCTACTAATCTTACTTGTTTGCAACTTTGCGCTCGCTTGAGCTGATTATGTAAGAGAGTTTAGAGAACTTAAGTTAGGTAATGCTAGAGAGACTCCAGTCCTTTCCTTTGTCCTCCTGTCACTAAGATAGTGGTGGATTGATAGGTAGTTTAGTTACTTAGTATTAGTTGGTAATTTTTTAGCGGTCTGCGTGACGCGTCCTCCATCACGTCATGTGCTGCTGAGTGCTGACTCCAGTCCTTAGTAGAAATTTTTGTAGTTTGTTAGTGAGTGAGTAATATAGCAACTAAGTCATCAGCACATCAGCAGCAACCAACCAACAATGTGGTGTATGCAAATTTATGCATCCATCCATGCATTTTTGTGGACTAAAATAAATGGAAATGCAGACTTAGTGAACAATTGGCCCGTCAAAGGGGGTTGATTCATTGATGATTTCGAATGAGATTGAAACTTAGAAGAAGCAAATATATTTTTGGCAATTCATTTCCAATGTCTGGAATAGGTGGGCTAGGTCAGTTGGTACTTAGGTTTAGGATTCTGGAATCAGAATGGAACACTGGATTAATAAATAATAACTAGACGGTCCGCGAATCCCGCGATACTACTAGTCGATCAGATTAGATAGGTCAATTTTATTGCAATTGTTGTTTCCAAAAATGTTTTAGAGCAATTTTTAAAATATTTCATTTGTTTCACACCAATCATCAATGTTTGTCTCTTTCTTTATTATATCTTACATGATCAGCACCCAGGGGCAAGAAGACGACGGGGTCTGAGGCAGGAGCTGGAGATGCCTCCCAGGGCCAGGACCGCTCCTCTACCGAGGGCTCTGCTGCTGGCCCCAGTAAGTCCTCCTGTTGTTAATATTAATAATTATATTTCCCTAACCTTTACTACACCTTATTTTTTCCGAACTATTATTTCCGTTTTCTAATTCTATTTTTTACCAAATCTTCTTCGATCTATCTGTTTCTAAATTCTTGTTATCCCTGCCTATAACTGCCTCTGACTCTGTACTACTACTATTAGTCTGTCTGTAGCTTGCCCAGTTGGCCACTCTTTATTTTTAAAAAGGTTTAAAACTCAGATTCACCAATAGCTCTAGCCACTGAGTCCAGTCCTTTGGGTTGTCCTCTTCTTAATCTTGAGAGGCTTGTTTTCGACAATTGCCACCAACAAAATGCCCAACCAGATATTTTACTATTTTTGATAGGATAGGACGTACTACTACTGTCTACTCTACTCTAGTACCCGATTTGTACTAGTGATGTATGTGGTGTATGTATGTATTGTGTTAACTATTTTCAATCTTGCTAGTGAAAAAGAATAAATAAGGGAGGCGTATATGGCAGCTAAAAAATGTGTAATGTTTTTTCTAGGTGTACCGACCACCAGTGCCGGGGCCAGCGGCGGGGCAGGCGACGCCAGTTAGGAGGGAGCAGCGGATGCGGCAGCTGGCGCAGAGGTGGGTGAGCCAGCAGCAGTGGCGGGCGGTGGTAAGTTATACTTATATTCCTTACTTATTGACAATAGTTACACACTCGCTGCAAGGGTGTACACTGTATGTTGAGAGAGACTAAGTTGTTGTGAACAACGGTTGAAGAAGAAGACACCTTTACTTAGCATTAGCAATAGCATTAGCGGCGGGAGTTGAGGAACTAATGGCCTCTTCTATCTGACTTCAACTCAGCTGGGAAAGTTTTATGGAGAAGACTAAGAGTCAGACGACCTTGAAGGTTGGGTTGAACGAAAAGGGAAAGAAGGATGGAAGGAGGAAGGACGGGCGAGATGTAATATATGACTGGCAGAAAAGGATGCGTGGGATACATAGGTGGCTGATAGGAATTGGATGCATGGGTGGTTGAAGGATGGGTGGAAGGTGAAAGAAAATATGCCTCCCTGGGTGGGTGAAACTGTATAGGTGATAGGAAGAATCCTCCGGGGGGTTTCATGGGTCAAACTCAAAGGCAAGCAAAGAAGGATGCATGGGTGGTGGTTTAAAAAAAAATAACAAATGTATGTTGTTGGTGAAACTAGGTTTGTTGAGAGATTAAGAAGAATGATAGACATGTTTACTTTGAATGCCTGGATGGTATTCAATTATCATAGCATAGGTGAAGACTGTCACTGGATAAAGAGTCTTTGAAGAGAATGTAAAAGAAAAATAAACTGCGCCAGAGTAGCAAAGCCAAGGAGAATAGAAGATTAGAATTAAAAATATATAAGGCTAGAATATCAATGCAATGATTGATAAATGGAAAAATCGCTGGGAAGAGAAACAGCAGGACTGTTTTTTTGCAAGGTTTTTGATTCAAGGTTGTATTTTCAGAATACTCCCTTGACTCACAGTTGTTTGCAAGCACAGCATATATATTGTGTATGTATGTTATCAAGCACCTCCGTCTGACTCCGATGCCCACTCCCTACCTATGTCATTTATTTTTGACTGTGTCAGCCTGCCATGGGTGGGCTATCGGCTGCATTGTTGTAGTAGTCAGGGTGAAAGTGATATTGAGCAGTTGCCATTGATGTAACAGAGTATGGCCACCCATAATAGAAAAATAAGATAATTGTGTAGTTGTAGACTACAGCTTCCCCACCTGCAGACAGTAGTAAATAAAGATAACGTGAGTCTGCGACACGAGTATGTTTGTCTAGGGCGCAAGCTGACTGAGCTGGCATGCCTACAACAAGGTTAATTTAGCTAAACAAGAGAGAGAAGAAGAAGACTTGTCTACTCCTTAGTGCCTAGTAGTAGTAATGCCTGAAACTTCCACAAATGTTAGAGGCAGAGGAAGTGGGAGGATACCAGAAATGTTATGTACTGTGCTTGCTAGTGCTACTGTGCCACTATGTGTAGAATTAATTTTGTGTTACTGTTTTGCTAAGAGTATTGGTTACAATTGTCTATTTTCTTTCTTGATATAGCTACTCCTTCCCAACCAAAAGCACAACCAAACAGGAAGGAGTTGGCAGCCATGGCCCGGCGACAGAAGCTGGAGGCCATCTGCAAAGAATATCGGCAGCTGGTGGTTCTGGCAGAGGAGGAGGTGGCAGCAGCTGCAGCCTCCTCCAATGCCCCGGGCCCCAGTCAGGCCCCCCCAGTGGTACGGCGCTGTGGTCTGGCAGCCGCCCCCCACGCTTCATTCAACACTGCTGCCCCCCCTGTGGATGCAATTGTAAAGCATTCAAGTGCCGCATGCTCCTCCGGGTGGCGCACCTAGAGGAGCGGATAAAGATCCTGGAGGGTAACAAGCGAGCCCGCAGCTAGAATTCCGTCACATTGCCCTTTTTTTAATCTTTTTTTTGGTGGGTGGGAATTGGACATTGGGGAAAAGTTGGGGTTTACATTTATTATTTACTATGGACAATGGACTCAAGCGGACATTGGTTGGACTCATTCTTTATCTTTGGACATTGGTTGGGCTTAGGGAGAGGGGTGGGTCAGGTGTTGTGGGATTTTTACATTACTTTATTTTGGTAGGGGAATAAATTATTTATACTTAAAGTTTCCATACGATGTAAATGTTTTATGGGGGGGTTACTCTTTTACTTCAAATGGTTTCCTTTGCTGCTGCAGGGCTGCAGGCAGTTTTTGATTTAAATAATCTGCCGATACTGTAACACACGAACAGATAGATGTGGTACCCTCATTTGTGAGTGACTTATCCTATTAGTACTGTCAGTCTCTCCTCCTAGTCTATGCAGTCTGCAACTGGACTCGGAATGGAAGGGTGTGGGTGTGTGAATTAATGAATTAATTTCCATATTATTAATTATGCCTCCCCAAACTTCTTCTCTTACCTGTGATTGATGTTTATTTAAACTTAGGCAAAGCGATGGCTGCATGGTGATGATGGTTTGGTTTCCCAAGATGCCATGGTGGTGGTGGTAGTAGTAGTAGACACTGGCAGTAGCATTTGCAAAAAAAAAAAATTAGGCAGTCAGTCGCCTGAGGGAGACTCAGGAAAGAGTAGTAGAACAGAGTACAGTACACAAGAAGGCTACCAATCAAGAAACCATGATGATAAGCAATGCTAAAGTAAATTAAAACATAATGGTGGCGGGGATAGCCTAGTACAAGTTACAAACTGTAGTTGACTCGACCTATGAAGTGGACAAGCGTAAACTTTAGTGCTGTAAGGATGATGAATCGATGCCAGCAATTAATTATGATGGATTATGTTCCTCTGGAAAAAATTGACTTGCAAATACTGAGCATGGGTGGGCAAACAGAAGAAGATCCTTGCCCTGCCTTGAGTTAGTGTTGCTTTCACCGTATCCGCCCCAGCAAGTGTGTGATCAATTATTGCTGTAAATTAATATAATTTAATCACACCTCAATATAAATCACACAGCCCGGGGGAAGAGGGTTAGGGTTTGATGAATGGTTGGGAAGGGGTATTTGAGGGAAAGGTTTGACAAAGACAAACACTACACATGGACAACACACAATCTTGGGAGACGACCATCATAAATCTGTTAAGGGAGCAAAAGGAAATGCATGCATGATGATGACTTGATGGTTAATGATGAGTAGTACTAGACTAGTAGTACAGGCCAGGGCAGCAGTATATTATTAATTATTATTATGCAAATGCCTTGCCTGTCAGCCCCCAGAGAGACCCAAATTACATACATTTTATGTTCTGTTGTACCAGGCTTCCTTTTAAAGCTAGCAAAGAAAATTAAAAAATAGATGTAGGGGTCAAATATATAAGCAAACATAATAAACAACAGCACACACAGTCGTAAAATGATTGAAGAGAAATGAATCAAATGAAATAAAAGAAGACAATACTATAAGTTACTATGTTATGGTCAAATTGGGAGTTGTATCTCGGCATTCCTCTTGGTCCTTCCTTCCATGGATGCTCCGTCTGTCAATCTTGGGTGCCACTGCCTGCCTGGCGGATGCGGATTGGTAAGCTAACTGTGAGTTGTTTTTCCCAGTATAGCACAGGGTAAAGGCCGGCCTGTAAGTGTAGATGGAAAATCAAAAGGGGTATTGAAAAATCAAGGAGAAAAGTAAAGTTAAAATGCATAAATTATGGAGGAGTGCAACAAGATCACTTTCAGAGGCGGCATGGCTAAATCATGTCTACTCTCTTTCCAGCATTAACCTACAACAACAACAGAACAGAGCAGGCCCGCAGTGCCCACCCAACCTCCACTTAGCTTAGATTTTGAGCCAGACAGAGCATACATATACAACAACATAGCATTTTCCAAATTAAGTAACTAAATCAATGCACCACTGTCAGTCATACCACTACACTCGTCTCCACCCCTACACAGACATGTAGGTCTGCTGTGGTTGTTGTTGACTTGTTTACCTTTTAGGCCACTTCATGAAATGCCCCAAGTTATTCCATCAATCATCTCCGATCCTACTGACTGACTGCAACAAGTATAGTATGGTCATCATGGTGTCCAACTCTGTAGTGTACCGAGTGAGTCCAGATTCCATATTCAAAAATGCAATGGATCGGCCTGCAGTAGAAGTACAATTTTGTTATTAAACAATAAGAAGGGAAACATTGACTTGAGTCACTTTTTTGTGTGTAGATTAAATACTAGTACACTTCAGCACAACAACAACCACACAAACTCCAATCACTCAGAGTCAGCGTCCAATGCATGTCATCATCATTACCTTTTCTTAAGGGGCAGTCCCTCTCGGCTCGGAAAGGAGGATAGCTATAGTCATGTTCTTTGGAGGGACTCGACAAGGCAACACAGGCATACATTTCTTGTACTATTCTCCATCCAATGTCGGGCCTGAGGGAAATTGATTCAGGGCGAGTCAGGAGGAGTGGACTGGAGCAGGACTCAGAGGAGTGGACTTACTTCTTTAATGACTGCACACAGTTACAACTCCAATACAGCAATAAAAGAGTAAGACGGTGGTGATGGATTTGTTGTGATTCGAACCAGAAAGACAGAGACACACACAAATAATAAAAGTAAATAAGGAAGAAAGAAAGTAACAAGTTGAAAGCCTAGTTGTCAGGGAAGTAGAGCTCATCCTCAAACTCTGGTGGTTCACCCAGAAGTAGGTCGTCTAACAAACTACTTCCATGACCTAGGTCGCTGTCATCATCTTCCTGCTGTGCTACTTCAGGTATGGTGTAATCCGGTGGTATAAAGTGCTGATTAATTTTGATCATGGTGAACCTCTCCACGTTTTGGGGGAGAGACTGGTCCTTTTCACTGTTACAACGGCACCAGCAGCACTGAAAACACTCTCAGAAGAGACACTTGTAACAGGGCAAGCCAGATAGTTTATCGCCAGCCTGCTGAGCACTGGCCATTGGCCCCTTTTCCCAAACCAATACACCAATGGGTTTTGATCAATGTAGACCTCTGTTGGGTCATCCAGATAGGCCTGGACCATCCGCTCAATGCTCAGGGGTGCTCCGCTTTGCTCGGCCTCTTTTTCCTTTGCCTCAGCACTGGACCTAACAAACCCTTGCCGTACATACCATTCCTGTGCCGATTTTACTGGGGCTGATGATCCTGTTCTTGCTGTTGTTGATGTTGTTCTTGATGTTGTTGTAGATTTTGACTGCTGTGAGCCAACCGCGCTGCTCTCAGGCTCTGAAGTTGAACTTGACGCCAGCTGCCCTGCAGTACTTGCTGTGGACTGGAGTAGCGGGCCTCTAATTCTCAGCCGTTCTTTTTCTAAGCGACTGGCTTCCGCAGCTATCCAAGTTTTGTACTTAGCAACATCCACTTCTGAAAAAGGAATCAATGTGTTAGCGTTCAGTACTGCTTTGTACCGTGGATCCAGAATTGTGGCAGAAATGTAATGGTTGGATGACACAATGCCTCTTTGCACCCTTGTATTTTCAGATAAGAGAAGGATTAAGCTCTCCACCAACTCATATGCTTATTTTTTTTCCTCTACACCTGCGTACATTGCAGACACCCCCTTCAGCTGTTCCTGTAGCATGTGCAACAATGGGATAGCTTGGCCCATAGTACAGTCCTCCTTGCTGACTTCACATGTGAAGAGCTCGAAAGGAAGTAGCGTCTCTGTCAGGCATTTAACTAGGCCCCATTGGTCCATCTCAGCGGTGATGCCTTTCACAGTAGCATCCCCTCTTTGCATGACATATTCATTGATTGGTCTGTACTGCTCAAACAGACGTTCAAGCATGTAATAAGTTGGGTTCCAACGTGTTGGCACCTCATGGATGTGTGCTTTAACTGGCACTCTATGCTCATGTTGAATGATCCTCAGCTGCTTCCGGGCTTTAAAAGAATGGCTGAAATGTGTGCAGATTCTTCTGCAGGTGGTCAGTAAGTTGCTGACTCGGTCTTCTTTTTTCAGAAAGTCTTGAACAATAATGTTAATGCAGTGCGCCAAACACAGGACCCTGAAATAGCCACCATCGTACATGGCCCTAACTATATTACTGCCATTGTCCGTGGCAACAAAACCAATGTTAAGCCCTCTTGGGCGCAGCCATTCTAAGACCCTGCAGTCAAAGTCTTCCAAAATGTTTGCAGCACTATGAGATTTCTCCATGGCGAACATGGCTACATTTGCATGTTTCCGAGTGGCATTACAAATCTCAGCAGTGTCAAGACCTGCAGATATCTTTTCTCCAACACCCACAAAAGAGATCCAGTGTGCAGTGATGCACATTTAATCAGTGGCTTGGAAACTGGTCCACATGTCTGTTGTCAGGTGGATAGTGTGAACAGCACTCTGCTGCAAAGCTTGTCCGAGCAATTCCAGCACGTCGTGATGTAGTGCTGGAACAGCAACTCTGGCAATATAGGACCGGCTGGGTACCTTCCATTTTGGGCAGATGGCTGTCACATTTTCAAGAAAACCCACCCCTTCCACAAAAGAAAAAGGGAGAAGGTCCAGCGCTAACATTTTAGCCAGCTTCGCATTGTACAAACGTGCCATTGGGTGGTTGCGTTCGTACTGACCCTCCGACCTAAACATGCTGAGAATGGTAGCCTGGATTTTTTTCTTTTCTGGTGCCACTGATGCAGGTGACATCTTCTCTAAGCCAGATGTTGTTAGGATCAACACATGTTTTGTTGTGGTACCCTCCTGCCTGGTACCCCTTGGTGTCTCAACCTGACTCTTACTCTTGTGCCACTGCAATGTTGCTGATGCGGATCTGGCCGGTACCTCTGCACTGCTGGGGAAAGGGCTACTTTGTGTACCAGAGAAAATATCTCCCTCTTGTTCACCTTCCACCGTGATCAGATCTTCTACTCCATCCCCACCAACAACAATGGGTGCAGTTTTTTGGCCGCTAAGGTGCACCTCCCACTCGATCATGTGGTGTTTTTTCAGATGGGTTGTTTGGCCTCCAGTATCATAGTTTGTACCAAGCTTAACCCAACTAACACCTTGTCCACAAATGGAGCATATCGCAATGTTCACCTCCTTCCGGCTAACCGAAAAGAAGTCGCAAACTGGGGAGGTCAACTTTCTGGAGCTGCTGCTGCCACTTTCAATGCCGGATGTACTGGTAGGTGGGCGTGGAGTTTGACTCTCTGCAGTACCTATTTCTACTGCAGTGGTTGTGCTGGATGTAGGTCGCTGCCGGGCCTTTGCAAATGCAAATATGGAAGCTGGAGGTGGTGTTGATGTTATCTGTGTTGATGGTATCTGTGCCACATCCCTCACAGCAATTTGAGATGGGGAAATGTCGGTCTCCACTGGGGCAGGACTAATGTCCATGATGACTGGCTCATCATCATCATCCACCTCTTCTTCTACATCTACCTCCATAACTGTAAGGCTTTCTGGAACCTTCCTTTTCCCTAGCCCTGTCTCGTGGCGTGTCTCACTCTCAGACTGAGGTGGTGACTTCCAAGTGGCGTCTAGATCATCAGAAGGGGGACTTGCAGAAGAACTCGATGGACTAACCCTCCTTGTCCTTGCTGGGGATCTGGAAGACAATGGATCTTCTGAAAGAGTGGCTTGCTCTTCCTCTTCCTCTGCAGGAAGCTCGATTTCCTGAACTGCCCCTACTTTGGGAGGAACAACTACTATTGTGGGCGGTGGTTGCGGCTGTTGTTGTCCACTTATCTGAGTTTCCTGCGTTGATTTGGTACTACTTTGCGATAACGATAAGTCAATTTCAACATCACTGCTCATTGGCGTTGTCGTGATTAGACTGGCTGCCTCTGTGACAGACATGGGCTTGGGCCTAGGTTGGTGGGGTGGGTCCACTGATGCGGGGGTGCTGCTCCCACCTTGCTCTCCAGACACCGCTGCTACAGGCGCAATTTTTTGTTTCCTAAAAAAGATCTTGGGCGGCACACCAATCTTGGTAAGTGGCAGTTCCTTCTTCTCACTGGCAACTTTCGTGGTACTGGAGGACCTGGTACCTTTCTTTGGGCCATCTTCTTCAGATGTCAGCAGCACGTAGTGGCACAAGTTGAATAGATGTCTGTGGTCACACGTCACGTGACGTCGTGTGCAGCAGGACTTCTGTCTGGCAGTACAATGGGTGATGACGCCTCCTCCTCTTTTGTGCACCTAAAAGCAAAGAAGCAAGAAGAACATCATTGAAACGTGGCATTTGTCGTTGTGGTTCAATTACTACTTGTACAAACAAACAAATATAATATATAACTTAGTGTGTGGTCACACTTGTTAGTGTTATTATTAATATTATTACATTTTATTAACTCAGTTATTAAAAAAACATAACAACAGTGTAGCCATTTGTGAGACTTTGACAACAAGGGCTTTCATGGTGTACTGTGTACGCTCAGGAAGAATAGGAAAGAAGAAGAACAAAAAAAAAATGCAAGTGTAATGGAACCTGTTTGGCATAGTGCATCACGTGGGATGCAGCATTCAGGGAGCTGCAGCTGGCAATGGGGATGGACGAAGTAAGCCAAGAGGAACAAAGGAAAGACATGGAGGCCTATAGAAAAAGCAGCACACTAACTACCACCACAAATAGACCACCAGCCACATGGTCACTCACAACAAGTAGGAGGCCTGGAAAACAATGAACTGAAGCAAGCCTATATCTGGCCAGACAAAGGAGGCATGCTAATAAACATAAACGACACAGCTTTAATGCAACAATCCAAAAACGAAAATCCACAGGCCTGAAAAAGGTTTGCAAGTTACACAACAACCACACCACACACATCCAACAAAGGCATTTATTATTTAACACACGAAAAAAGTGAAATACCCCCAAAAAAAACATTTTGCAATTCAATCCAATGCCATCCATGCCCTAAATGATGTTTAAATTCAACAGACACCACAGAAACAGTTGTTTCATGCACCCATGAGTAGCTCTGGGCCTATTGGTTGGAAAACTCATTGGCGGACTAGGCCACATAGTGAATCAATTCAAATCAATAATATTGCAAATGTATTAGAAAATGTAGTGAACTGTGCCTCATTTTGTGCTGGGTAAAAGAAGAAAAAATTGCATGCAAATCAACAACAAGGCATGGGCACCACAAAGAAGGCTTGCAGGTCTAATGCAGAAGCACACTGGCTGCCTTCACAAAATGGCCTCCAGCCACATGGCCAGGCCACCACAACAACAAGAAAGGGAAGACAGACAATGCAGGCCTATGGCAAAAGCACACTGACTGCCTTCACAAAATAGCCGCCAGCCACATGGCCAGGCCACAACAAAAAGAAAGGGAAGACAGACAATGCAGGCCTATGGCAAACGCACACTGGCTGCCTTCACAAAATGGCCACCAGCCACATGGCCAAGCCACCACAACAACAAGAAAGGGAAGACAGACAATGCAGGCCTATGGCAAACGCACACTGGCTGCCTTCACAAAATGGCCGCCAGCCACATGGCCAGGCCACAACAACAAGAAGCAGTTAGCCAAGAGGAACAAAGGAAAGACATGCAGGCCTATGGCAAAAGCAGCACACTAACTACCACCACAAAATGGCCACCAGCCACTTGGTCACTCACAACAAGCAGCCTGGAAAACAATGAACTCAAGCAGGCCTATATGGCCAGACAAAGGAGGCATGCTAAACAACATAGATTTAATGCAACAATGCAAAAAAGAAAATCCACAGGGCTAAAAAAGGTTTGCAAGTTGCACAACAACCACACCACACACATCCAACAAAGGCCTTTGTTTAAGACACACGAAAAAAGTGAAATACCCTAAAAAAACACATTTTGCAATACAATCCAATGCCATCCATGCCCTAAATGATGTTTAAATTCAACAGACACCACAGAAACAGTTGTTTCATGCACCCGTGAGTAGTTCTGGTCCGACTGGCTGAAAGGCCTATTGGCAGACTACTGGGCTAGTGAATTAAATAAATATTGCAAATTAATTTCAAAAGTTGGAGAAAATGCAGTGAACTGTGCAACATGTTTCCTTTATAAAAGATCAAAACTTATTTACAAAGAAACAACTAGGCTCCTACTGAACTACAGGCTACCCAACACAATACATTTTAAAAACTCAATGAAAAGTACAAAAAAAATGTAGGTGCAATGCCCCAATCAAACAAACACTAATTTTCCAACTTACTTGTGAAATCTCAGATTCAAAAGTCCTCAAATCCAATGATATATGATGCAGCAGCCACAAAGAGTGATCCTTCCAGCTCCAAATCCAAATGAAAAGTGAACAGGAGATGGACAAAGCACTGGGAGGAGCCAGCTGGACAGGAACAGGAAGTTGGAGACTCTGGGGCACTTCCTTCCTCTTCAAAAACGAAGTAAAAAGAGAAAAAGGACTCCTTGCACAAAAAAGTACAGCCAAATGGCAATCTGAGGAGTTTTTTTAATCCAAATCATCATTTCAAGAAGGTTTTGATGCTGCTCGAGAGAGATTCTTCTCCAGATTGCAAATTCTGCATGTTTGGGATCAAGATCTTCGCAAAACTTCCGCCGGAAGTCCGATGACGCGCCCTAATGACGTGTTCGCGATCGCACACTCTCGCGGGACCGTGCGACCGGCTACCAAATCTTGTGGCGCTCGCGAACTGATGGGAAATTTCATCGGCGATCACAGGCATCCCGGTAAGTCGCTCCCGCGCACTCAAAAATGCATTTTGAGAGCGCAAACACAAAAAAAACTCTGCATCGCTGCGGAGCACAGAGTTTTCGGTAACTCCGCGTTCTACGCGGAACGTGGAGTTGCCAAAAATCCGCAAACTCCGCAAGCGGAGCGGAGTTTACGCCCAGGGTTAATATAAATGCCTGATATTATGTTGTTTTAATTGCAGTATCCTCAGTTGTACTTCTTTTTAACATCTGTACATATTATGCTTTCTACATAGTGGCAGGCTGGTCTGTCAGATAACTGGACTCTTTAAAGTAACATAATGCAAAAAGAAGGCCAGCATGGGGCAGGGTCAGTCCCTTTCTGACATGTAACTGACTTTGCCCTAACATATATTGACATGTGCCTAATTCTATCGCTACCTAAAGAGATTTTGCAGGGCCAAGTCTGTCAAGAATTTCGCAGTTTCTTTACAAAACAGCCGCCTTCTATTTTTTCATATTGCATATTTTAATCCCTGAATTGCTAAACACCTCTAAAGAGAATTTAGAAATCAGATGTTAAACCACAGTGCTTTGCAATTTTTTTTTTCTCAAACTAAAACGAAAATTCCACATGTTCAACTCTTTCACATATACACCAGGCCCCTTCATGAAATACTGGAAATCTAAACCACAAGAGTCAACAAAATAATCAGTCAACTGAAAGAGTCAACAGCTAAAACTATTGCACTAAAATGCCAATATCATCATCATCATCATCATCGTAACTTTTTTTCGATCACGCAGATCTAAAAAAGTACACAGCACACATATAAAACAGATATCTAAAAACATTATCAGATAAACATGTTAAAAAGAAACCCGTTCAATAAAATAATTGTGCAAATACAGGGTACAGCAACTCTGAGGAGAATAAAGTGCTTCATGCTAATGATTTACCACGCCTAATCCACAATGCATACAAAAATCTTGAGAGGCCAAAAACCATTACTCTCCGAGTGTCAGTACACAAGATTATCATCACCTCTAGATAATGGCCAGGGCCTACAAGTCTACACAATGGGAGTATCCACTTTTTTCCTCAGAGATGAATAATGAGGACAAAAGAAAAGTAAATGAACAATAGATTCCGGACAGGCTTGACACGCAGGGCACAGATCGCCAGTAAAAGCACTGCGACACCACTTAAAACAGAACAGTCTGGTGGGTAAAGTCTTATAACGGAAATGCAAGAAAAGTTT
Organism: Calotriton arnoldi; assembly: GCA_963921515.1. Lineage (NCBI taxonomy): Eukaryota > Metazoa > Chordata > Amphibia > Caudata > Salamandridae > Calotriton > Calotriton arnoldi. Next base: position 30,069 of record CAWUFW010018710.1, on the reverse strand, counting down.
GCGTGCCAAGGAGGGAACTATTTCATCAATGCTGGACTCGAAGCAGGGGACAGGTTTAAAATTCAAAAAGTCATTAGTAAGATTGGTCACAGGTTTTACAGAGTCCTTCACAAGTGTCAGTTCCCAGTACATTTCTTTTAACTTTGCCCTCGGAATTCAAACCATACTTTCCGGATTGGACCAGAATACCTCCATCCCCAGCCTCCCCAGTAATTCCCTTAGAGAAGTAAACCATCTGATCAATGTAGCCCTAGGGAATTTCAGAAGGTCAGACAAAGCCTCTCGATAAGTTTCAAGTACTTCCACTGTCCATAGCCTGTACCAGAATATTAAAAGTTTATAATTCAACTTGTGTACCAGCTGTCTGTGAGCAAGGTCCATAATAAGGGGTATCAAAGGTGAGCTAGAGGGGAGATCTACCAGTGATCTTAAGAAACGATTTTCAATGGTAGTGAGGGAGGTTGCATTACCCGTGCCCCACAACTCTGCACTGTATAGTACCCCCCCTAGGACCTTGACATGGAAAATTTCAAATGCCAATATAGAGAATATGAAAGAAAATCATAGTGAACCGCAGTCTAGAGGCGATTACACATTCCTTTAAAAACACATTTCAAACAACCCATACCAAGAATAGTGTGAGCAACAATGCTACACCTTAATTTTGGCAAAGCAGCCACCACCAAAAAGGAATTCATAAAATTTAGCAGCAAATTAAAATTCCACACTGTTAGACCTGGCTTTTACAGCGGGTGTATCCCCAAATATTTTCCTTTGTCGCCTTCTGTTTCTGACCTGTTTTTGTTGGTTTTATGACTCTGGGCACTTTACCACTGCTGATCAGTGCTAAAGTTCATATGCTCTCCCTGTAAATTGTATGTATGGATTGGTGTTTCCATAATTGGCTGATTTGATTTACTAGTCACTCCCTGGTACAGTGCACTGTGTGTGCCCAGGGCCTGTAAATCAAATGCTGCTAGTGGGCCTGCAGCACTGATTGTGCCACCCACATAAGCAGCCTGTAAATGTAACTCAGGCCTGCCGTTGCAGAGCCTGTGTGCAGTCTGGTACTGCCATGTCGGCTTGGCAAGTGCACACACTTGCCAGTCCCTAACCTTCCCTTTTCTTACATGTTAGTCACCCCTAAGGTAGGCACAAGGTACCCCTGTGGGCAGGGTGCAGTGCATGTGAAAGGTAGGGCGTGCCCTGGTGTGTGTGGCATGTCCTGATAGTGAAATACTACCAATTTCGTTTTTCACTATTGCAAGGCTACCTTTTCCCATAGGATAGAATGGGGAGTGTGCTTATACCATCTTATAAACATAACTACCCCTGGGAACAAAGTAGGAAAATAAAGTTTAGTATGCCTGAACTCAGAATGTTAAAATGCATCTTTTAGTGAGGGTGAATTTTACATTCTGTGTTTGAAAATACCACTTTTAGAAAGTAGGTATTTTCTTGCTTAGCCTTCCTCTGCTAGGATGTGTATTGCCTGTCTGGCTTTGGAGTGACAGGGGCTGGGGATGTGCAGTGGCTCCAGAGAGTCTGGATGAGTCAGCGCTAGACTGAATAGGCCTGGTCTGTATTTGGAGTGGTGGGAGGAGTAGCACCTGCACCTGAATAGGGCTGTGCCTGCCTTCCACAATGATGGCTCCGCCCCCCCTGTGGTGTGTCTGGAGCCAGGGCGCACACTGACAAGGGAGGTTGTTGTGCACTTGCAAAGTGCCCCCCAGAACTGGTTTGGACTGGGCCAGGAGAGAACAAAGAGATTTACTGTATAAAATGAGGGGCTCAGACCCCAGACTTTTAGATCACTTCTGGGAATCAAGAGGAACCTTTGCCAAGGAGAAGAGCAGGAGAAGCTGAGGAGGAATACTGCCCCTGTGCTGTTTGCTGTCTGGTGTTGGCCTGCAGTGGCTACTTGCTTCCAAGGAAAGGAGAAAGGACTTTGCTGTTTTCTGTGTCCCCTGCTTGAGGAAGATCTCCAAGGGTGTGAAACTGAGCTTGCCTCCTGTTCTGAAGTCTCAAGGACACAAAGACTTCACCATCAGCTCCTCTGAACATCCTTGCTGGGACTTCTGACCTGCTAAGAGGTGCCTACTGTTGTTTTGGACCTCTGGAGGCTGTTTGCCGCTGGGACCTGGGAAAAGTAACGCAATTTCGAGAAGCGCAACGCATCCACACCTGTTTCCTATGCATCGCTGAAGAAATCATCGCAGCACCTGCCCACGGCTTGAGAAATTGCCGCACGGCGCATCGAGTGCACCAATCTCCGAAGTCCGAGATCACCGCACGATCCGACACAAGGCCTGCTGTGTGGCTGCAAGAACCCACGCATCTTCATGGATCATCGCATCGAGGCGCCAAGTCTGTTGCATCATTGGGAGACGCAGGAAGAAACCGACGCATCACCTCCACACGCAGTAAGAAACCGATGCATCATCTCCTTTCCTGTAAGGAACCGACGCATCACCTCCCCGGCGCAGCAGTAAGGAACAGGCACATCATCTCCCCAGGAGCATGGAACCAACGCATCACCTTCCCTGAGTGTAAGGAACCGACTCCTCACTTTCCCTGCAACCCTTTTTGTTTGTGTGTGCGACGCATCCAAGGTACTTTGTGTGAAAAGTGTTGCATCTGCAATTTGCTTTGAACTGAACTATTTCTACCATTTGAAAGTCATGTTTTTATTACTGTATTGTGGATTTTTGTTGTTTCGTCTTGTTTGGTTTAGATAAAGATTACTTATTTTTCTAAACTGGTGTGGTGTCCATTTGCAGTGTTTTCACTGTATTACTGTATGTGTTCACAAATGCTTTACACACTGCCTCTGAGATAAGCCTGTCTGCTCGTGCCAAGCTAACAAGGGGGTGAGCAGGGGTTATTTTAGAAGTGTATCCCCCTTACCCTTACTAGAAGCAAGAGTCCCTATTTGGACAAAGGTACCTACTTCTGCCAACGTGAGACCCCCATTTCTAACAGACACTCACCCATAATTCTGTGCAATTCAAAAACTGTGTGCAGATAAAACTATCTCTGAATCACTGATCGCATAAAACAAGCAATTAGCTTTGCGCACGTGTATATACATGTACACATGCACACACACATATATACTTTCCCACCTTGCATTTTTGGCGTCGCTACTAGGAGTAGGGACGTTTTATTAAAATAAAATAAAATAATGAGCAATTTAATGTAAACTTTGCCTGTAAAACACATATCTTGATCACTCATATTCTTTCCGCAACACCACATACTTACCTGGCTTAATATATATTACTTTGTTCATCTTTAGGGGTTTATCAATGCTCTCCTTATGAGCCTGTAATTCCTGTTGGGGCTACAAATCGTGTTACCGACCACATCAGTTATTATGAGGTTTACAAATTTACTGTGAACGTCGTTACTGAGAATGAGGAATTACTGGGGACATGGGGTGAATTCTCTTGATATTTTCCCAATGTTGGTGCATTCATGTGGTTCAATCTTGAATCACCTTAAATCGCCCTCCACCTCCTGTACTCACCAGAGCTTACTGGACCTTCGATATTGATAACTTTGCAATTGCATAATTAACAACACCTCTGCGTCTGGGTAGGCCGTAATGAGGAATCTAAAAGAAAACTGTAACATCCCAAGCGAACTGACAAAACCCTGCATGCAGCACCCCCCCCCCCCGTCCCCCCTCCTGCTCAAAGCAGTCTCTCTGGATCCAGACTACATTGCCAACATGGCTACCATCTCTTAACCCACAGAAATCATAGCAAAGGCAGGAACCCGAAAATGAATACCCACCTAGAAACAAATACACGGAGCCAAATCCAACCTGGCCACTAACACGCCAGTGCAACAACACGCCTGTTACCGCAGCATCTGGAATATCAGGCAGTGGGTGCACCTTACACATTAATATTACATTTCTTACAAGGTTGATTTCCGGTGTCTGTAGGAAATGAAGATTTCAGGGACAATTGAAAAGCCTTAACGTTTGCCTACGTGCACTTCTCTCAGTGCTCTCCGTTTGCTTATCAAGGGCACTGCGAGTGCAGTGAAAAGGACGAGCTTCAAAGTGACCTTCATGCCTTTCAGTCGATGTGAACCTGTGACATTTTCTTTTGCAGATTTTTCAATAATCTATCCTCACATGCTTTCTTTCACCTCCAATGTTACATTAAAAGCATTGATTTTCTTAGCTTCTGTACTATAAAATCGCATTATCTTTGCGACCTGATATAAACATTCCATTACCCTCAGGTGTCTAGAACAAATGTGTTAAATGCATTTCGCGCTCTTGAGAAAAAGGTTGGCTTTAGGAAAATTAGCCATACAGTTCAAATGAGAGGCAAATATAAACTCAATACAAGGTAGAGGAAGCTATCAAGAAAACACGTCGTAAAAGAAACACACAACATGCAAAGATGGGTACAAATATCGCTCCGTAGCCTAAAGAATTTCAGCTAAAAAACACCCAGAACACTCGAAGCAAACCGCAGCCCTTTTGCAATGAAAAGCTAAAGACGAAAAACATCAATCGATATTAACTCTGAAATAAAGATCTAAAGCATTCTGTGCGCAAGTCCAAGATCACTTTAACCATCAAGGTCAGAGCTTGATCATCAAACTCTGTTGCCAAAACAGCTAGGTCTTTGAGACTACAAAACGTCACCGCAACCCTAGTGACGAAGTAGAAACCAAAATGGCCTAAATGTGACTGAAGGATATATATCTGGGTTGTTTGATCTCTTTAAAGGGGAGAGTAGACAAGTGTCACATGGGGTCAGCGAGTGCTGGAGTGGCGTCAGAGGCATGGCTAAAAAGAACAAAATAGTAGCCTTTAACCCACAAGTAACTGCATATAAAATACAATGCACACACTTTAAATGAAAAATGCATGCAACTTAAATTTATCTGTGGGAAATCCATTTTTCTTTTAGGAAGGGTCGGTTGTTCAATGCGATCCCTTCAGATTTCTGTGGGTGTAACCGGACAGTCCAGATCTGAATCCTGATAGGTGCAGTGTGGAAATAGTGATGTGTATTTATAGTGTCAAGTTGTTCAAGCCTGTGACAGAAAGCACGGCGAATATGCAAGTCATTCGTATAAAATGTATTGAACACAGAATAAGGTTGCATGCATTCTAAACAGACTGTCGCAAAAAGCACCAAAAATAGTATTTAAGTGTTTACAGTGCTTTTAAAAGTAAATATTTTAGTAATATACTGACAGTACCTAGTGAAAATCTTTTTATGTGCTCCCATTAAAAGGATAAATTCTATATTCCATCAATTAAAAGCTGTACTGACCCCAAGCAGGCTTTAGATTTGCTGATTAACCAGTTGCACAGATTTATGTTTCTTTCTTGAATCAGGCACCCTGGAGAGAAGGCTTAATTTTTTAGGTCTCCCTAGCGTTGCAGCGCATGCGCATGCGCTGCTCGCTTTGCGAGGCATGCAGTATACACTATAGCGTGGAAACTTTGTGGAAGCTCCGCCCACTCTCCGCCCATCTTTTTGATTGGCTTAGATCCTAAATGCTGCCTTCTGATTGGTTTTAGGCTTGTTAGTCTCTCCTCCTGACGGCCATGTTGTCATTTGTATCCTTCCCCGGCTATTGGCCCCTTTACTCCTACACTATTTTCTTCCCTGTGTCCTCTCCCTTGCCCCCTCCCGCAGTCTGTGACTTCTCGCCCCCCTCACCCCCCCACTCCCGTTCGTGCCTTCTTGGACGTCCGCACTGCCGTTTCCAATGCAATAGGTCTCACGTAAATGCGAGTCCTATTGCATTGCAAATGCTTGTTTGTCGTGGGATTTGCTGGGTGAATTTGCACTCTTTTTTTGTCTCGCGCGCTGCAGTGAACGCCTCTCCTCCCACAGCCAGCCCGGCCCCCTCCTCCTGTGTTGGTGGAAGGACTGTGCCGGTGAATGTTTTCGTTTTATCTTAGCGTTGCCAGCATTCTCAGATAAAAATAGCGAACATTTGTTTTTAGTTTCGGTCCGTAGGAACGAGTTATCACCATAGAGCAACGTGAAAGTGTAACTCTTGCCCCCTTGTGCAGCGTTTATCGGAGGATGTGGAGTGAGGACGTGGCGGAGTAACAGTTAGTATATATGGAGATGCAGCGGAGCTCGGTAGCCTGCACTGGACGGGGTGCTCTGGGGAGGGGCGGGGCTGTGAACACCTCGGCGTATTTCTTACTTGCAAACTTGCAGTTCAGTGTGAAGTGAAAGGAACCTTCCATTTTAATTCGGATACCGCTTTTATGCACAGATGAACACTTTACACAGATCCGAGTCGGCATTTCACTCAGTAAAAGGACTGACTGCATCTTGTTGCCTAACAGCGAAGCTGCATAACCAAGCTAGACCGTGGGCCTTCAGTCCGTCTCGCATCGGCCGCTGCCGCCTCGGGTGCACTTGTGATTAGTGAGTCCCTCTCACTGGTCGGCCATGGGGGCCCCCAAAGAACGCCCACTCCCTGGAGACCCGGAGCTCATGACCTTGAACGGGGCCTGCACTGAGGGGGCAAAGCATTAAAGGACCCTCAACGCACTGCCAGGTGAGCCAATGCTCTACCTCCAGGGCTTTAATTGAGATAAAAAAGCTGGTGGGGGGAGAGGGGTCACAAAGGGGCGTGGCTGATTAAATTCAGGAACCTAAAAATCTGTGGTTAGCGTAGTGTGCTGCCCAACTGGTATTTTGCAGCTTCCGTCATTGCATCCAGATACATAATACAGCAAGTAACATTACACCTACAACAAGCCAAAACTATGGGCTTTCTCAATAGTTGTTAGTTGCATAATAATAAATAAGCAACAACTAATACTTGTTGTATATAATATTGAAAATGTTTCAGTTCTCAACTGATAAGACTGAAAACAACTAAAACGAGTCTCTTTAAAGTTGCATCAAATGCTGTGAAGCAGTAGATTGTATGCATTAGAGTGGAGTGTACATTGGATTGTAGTGGATTACATGGAAGTTGTGGTTTGCAATTCATTTATATTCTTACAAACACAATCATATCCCACACCAAAACATGTTAGTCTTCACCAGTTTAGCACACACCCATGTATATGCCGATTCGACATTCCTCATGCAAGCACGAGAAAGTAATGCAGTTGCGCTGCTTCGGACTAATGCAATGATGTACTCTGTGGCTGTTAAGAACTGATGCTGACTTTAAGGGTAGATCTGCACCCCAGCATGCGATGAGGATAGATGTGTCGGGGAATAAAGCCATGTTGTTGTTGTTGTTATCACCCCGATAACTTTTACAAACCCGGAGAGAAATCGAGAGAAAGTGACTTTCCATGGCACAGAGTACTGCATCAAAAAAGAAAAAAACTATAAAAAACACTATTAAAGGAGCGATGGGGGGGGAGGGAATAGTACCTTAAGCAAGTCTGGAGCAGCGGATAGGCACTGCTTAAGTTGACCTAATCTGTACTTGCTCCCTGCTCCACAGCAAGTATCAGAAGTTACGTTTCGCCTGGGCTAGCCAATTCTAAGGCTGTAAAAAAGGGTAACAATGAAGCCAACAAATGGACGGGCACAAAGCACTTTTTGTAAACAATAGTGTCTTGCAAGCAAGACGCATGTGCTAGCTCATACCCTTGTAAACTCGACCCCAAAAAAATAAATGTGACCTTGTGTAATGTAACTGGTGCTCACTTAAAGCCCTCCAATAACTTTTGGTCGAGTTTCAGGTACATAAAAATATGGGGTGATTAAGTGATTGGCCCAGAATCACAGGAGGTTGGGGCAATGCCGAGACTTGAACCTGATTCCCTAGTTCCAAAGTCAACAGCTCTGGTCATAATGCCACATCTTTTTTTTTTGTTTGTAGTTTTATATCGCACAAACTCGACCCAAACGTATTGGAGCACTTTACATGAAACAGTTTGGTGCTTACTTTCCCTCCATGTTAAAGAATAGTAGATGTTTCAGCACCCAGGCTAATGTGCTGCATAGTTAAATACATATAAGATCCCAAAGGCGAGACCGATTGCATTGCAAATGCTTGTCTTTAGCTGTGTGGCCTTCTTTCACTTCCCGGTAGAGGCATCCCTTCTCCTCCCCTTTCAACCTGTGGCAACTCAACTGCTTAGAATGGTTGTTTTTTTAATAAAAAAGTATGAGAGTTGTTTCGATCAAATTAATAAAGTTGGGTAAATCATTCCCCTTTCCCATGTCCACTTCGACATCCGGCCAATAGAAATATTGGAGTTGGAAAATCATGTTTCCGTGATGGCCAGATGTTTAAGAAGTGCCTTTATGCTGATGTCATTGTTGTTGGCCTTACTGGCTGTCCATTGAAAATGTATTCATGGTTAGTAGACTGCATCTAACTGGTGAACGGAGAGTGTGTGAAAGCAATGAGTTACCAGGCAATATGCAGTTCCGAGTTTGATCATCCTTTGGACCTATGAAAACCAATAACTAGTCCAACGTAGCTGATGCTGCTGTAATACCAGAGTTGTGCAGCACTTCAGAGGGTTCGAAAATGCCCAAGTATATCATGTTAATAGCCTTTTCTAGCTGTGCTATGCCATGTGCTCTGCAGAAAGATGCTTGTGTATGAGGATGCAGTCTGATTGCAAGGTTGGAGTAAGGCATACATGACGGGTGTGCAGCATAGTTTCAAATCTTCTGTCAAATATCATCAGCCTACATTTATCTCTGAGCCACAGTTATACAGGTGGGTAGCAAGAATAGGTTAGTTTATGTTACATGATTAACTTCATCAATATATGGCCATAAGAGTAGCGGATGACTGAGATAAATAGAATCCAGCCAAACATTAATGTCAGGCATCAAGAACTGTATGTCTATTTTTAGGAAACTTAACGCAGGCAAAACGTTTGTGGTACATAATATGGATATTTGGCTACATATTCATATATTTTATTTTAAACTTTTCCTGCACCAGAGCTGTTGATCAATGGTAGACAACTGCGTCTCAAGCAACTCCAGAGTTTCACAGCTGATCGGTTGAGGTTATGTTGGTTGACTATCCATTGTGTACAGCTGGCACAGGTGTTGGTTGTGCTAAGAAAGGCCTTGGGAAACTTGCACAATTACCAGACAAACTGCGTATTAAAGGGAAAAATGGCAGCCATTGAGGGCTGGAAATTGTACCAAAGGTGGTTGCCTAAATGTAAGCTGATGGTCCAAGAAAAGAGAGGGAGGCCAGACTAATGTGCCTTAGTTTTTCTGATCCAGTTTACAGTGATAAGACAGGACAGGTTAGGTGTCTGGCAGGACTGTATGGATGTTTATGGCTCTGTTCCGCATCCTAACTTATGGAGGCACCTGTGAAACTGAACCCCTGGGGAGGTTAACAGAGCCATGCTCCCTCCATGGTCAAATTACTGCCACTACAATTGCATTTTGGCTCACCCATAAAGAATCGAACATACAGTTTTCCCCTTTGCTGCTTGTTATTGAGTTAACTGGGTAGCAGGTGCTTTCGCAAGACTTATGGATACTCAGAGAGTAAGCTAACCTCACTCATCTGCTGTTAGCTCAATGTATTGCAGAAAGGCATTTGACTATTATGTTACAGAAATATCTATCCCTAATCAAATAGTCAAACTTTCACAGTTTCAATAGAAGCTGTCAGATATAGATTATATTCAAATATTCTTCTTCAATTGAAATGTTAAGGCACAAAAAACAGTGAATGCCTTCACTGTGAGGATACACTAAATTAGTCCTTTCTACTGCCCACTGATTCAGCATGTCACTTTTCCAGGAAAAGTTTGAAATAACAGAATTAAGATTCACATACTTTTAGTTAGCTTTGCTATTAAGGATATAAATCTGAATGTTTTGAGTAACAACATCTTCTAACAAATGAAACAAATATGATTGATATCTTGGCAGATACACATTTCTGGGGATAGATATGAGGGTGTCAGAAAATAGTAGAACATGTAAAACGTGCAAACAGGGAAAATGGAAAGACTTGGAGCGCCACCATCTCTGACAATAGTCGTTAAGCAACTTAATTTGTATACATATGTAAAGTGAAATCCTTATTTTAAACCAATGTCATTTCCAGGCAGTTGAACACTCCTCAAGTCCACACCCAACTCGCAGCATCACACACTCCATTGATAGATTGCCCAACATTAACCACTTCTTCATCTGCAAATGCACAGATAAAAGACTGAAATCTTAAATCCCCACAGCAACGCTCCTATCAATTCTCTAAAATTCAACATTTACTCTTTGCATTCATTCATGCCCCTCTCTTCTGAGGACCTCAAATACATCAAACCTGCATCATAGGAAAACTAAATTACTCTTCGAATCCAGTACCCAATAGACAGGTATGTCGACCTGACATTTGTTTATACTGCAGTACTGAGGAAGTAGCAATGAAGGTCACTAAAGTCACTGAAAATGCTGCCTCATGCATTCGACTTGACCTCGCTGGCATTCAACACCGTTGACAAGGAGAACAACATTAGAAAATGTTTCATCCTTAAATACTGATGTCATCTCATATTGCACAATAACACATACCATGAAATATACGAACAGAGATATGATGGCAATTCGGCACTTATGATTTCAGGATTCAAATATTGTAGTAGAATAACTGCACCAGCACTGACACAATCTTTGCAATCTGGCCACTAAAGGGCAGCCAGTAATTACCCTCCAAAGTTACACATCTATAATCTCTACAAGCACTGCAGGAGTGGTTTTTAAGATTTGGCTTCTCTGAACCACCACATGATCATTACTGGAATCTGCGACCCTCACTGAATCTTTATCGGAATCCGGGGACCTCCACTTAGGGGCCGATTCCGATCTCGGCCGGTAGGGCTCCGAATCGGATTCGGCTTAACCGGATCCGATTCGGAGCCCTATTTCCCGACCGATTCGTACGTGCGTCCGGACGAGCGAGTACGATGCGAAATCGCCGACCGACTCGTTCGGGCATCCCAACCGCTCTGACCGACTCGTTCCTGGGTCGAACCGCACCGACCTACTCGCTCGGACACGACTCGCACCGCGCAATGGAGACGTTCCCCGGCCGGGTAAGTACGATGCGTGCCGCGAGCAGTCCGACCGACACGCGCCGTCCGGCTCGAAAGAGCAGTCGGAGCCGTACTACGGGGGTCCGTGTCGGACCCCCCTGTACGCGTAGCCGCGCGAGTCGCACACAGGGGGGACCCATGGGTCCCCCCTACCTGTGCGTGTACGGCGCGAGTCGCTTCGCTGCGTACCCGCTGTAGGGGGCGTCCTTGTTCGCCTCGCACCCATTGAGGCAATGGGAGCCCGCGTACGCGTTGTACGACCGGCTCCCATTCACTTCAATGGGAGTCCGACCGACTCGAGTACGATAGCATACGGACGCATCGTACTCGTTCGGTCGGGCTGCACGGGTCCGATTCGGTCGGAAATCTCTCCGGGTCCGGCTCGGTCGGAGAGATTTCCGGCCCGAATCGGAATCGGCCCCTTAGTCATTATTGAAATTGGGGGTCCCCAGGCTAAGACAGTTTCATGATTTGTACCACAAAATACACAAATTTAGATAAACCAAACTCCATCAAACAAACACACAAATGATGAAATATTTTATCTAATTCACAATCAAATCTAAAGAAATCTAAATCCACAAAACAATATACAAAACTAGATAAACTAAATTTCATCAAACAAATACACAAATGATGAAATATTTTATCTAATTCACAAACAACTCTAATTTGTAACTTTAATAGTAAGGTTGGAGTCTTTCTAAGTTCAGTTAAGGCCACCCATCATCCATTCCATAGTCTGTTTGATGCACTTGCGCTGCTCCCTTGAATCTCTCTGAGCCTACCAACTTCAGTTTTAGCCTACAGTTTCAAATTCCTTTACATTCACAGAAGGTTTTCAAATGTTCAATTTTGCATTTTGCTTCTTTCTGTATGTACATACACTTTGTTAATCTGAAACATTATTTCATTTTCTAAGCAGTTGCCGACCACCTGAGAAGGTGCTGTGGAGTCCTGGGGTCTCCGAACCACAGTTTAAGAAACACTGTACTACCTAGTTATTTAAGTCAGTACAATTGTTCACCCCTCACCAATAATAAATATTTCACTTTATTCACAAAATCTCATTAAAGAGAAAGCATTTTTATCGTCACAAATGTAGACGAAATTTACACATATTTTAATGTATTAATATAGAATCTAATTAATACACTAAATTCACTTTGTATATTGTGATCTCAAATTAAAGAATTGCTTATTAAATTACCAAACTACTGCTACATGAGAGTGCAGCCCTGACACTCAAAAGGGGTTAATCTTAAAGCAAAAAAGATGGTGATTTTCAAAGATCTTTCTCTGATTTTCAGAGAGAGACTGCCACTTGCCTCTCACAAGCTACTTTATTTAATACGAAGTTACCCATGAATTGGCAACCCTGGATAACTTTCTTTCCTGTAGAGAAACTAAGCCAAACAGCGATATCAAAACACTAGGCATCATATTCCATTCCCCAAATAAACCACAAAAAAAACAGCTTATAAAAAAAGCATGTTCCTAAGATGAAAACATGGTAAAGCTAGGGAATGACAACATAATACTTTACTCCCTGTCACTGACTCCAGTTAGACATAAGGCTAGAGTAATCTAATGCCCAGTGACTCTTTGAGCATTAGATTTGATGTCAAATAACAAAACCATTTGGCTTCATGTAAAAATCCCTTATGGTTTGTGCACCCTTGCAGCAACAAAAGCCGTCCCAAATAAAGGCAGATGAAGGCATTAATTGTTTTAAAGTATAAAACAGCATCAAGCATTAGGTTGGAGCTGTAGATGCACCTCTTTCAATTTCTTAGTGGTGTCTTGCCCACCATATTCAAAATTTGCTGAAATGTGGCAGGGTTTTTCACTGAAAACTGCTCTCACCCACATGGTGGGCTGGTTGACCTTTTTTATTTTCCTAAATATATTACATATTTATAGGGTGCGCTCTGAGTCAGCCTCTTGCTGGGTTTGGTGGTTATGTTGCCTATTTCACTTCCCTTCTTCTGATTTGTTGGCTTTCCTCCTTATGCCTGTGGTTGTTCCTCCAGGGTGGATGTCAGTTTCAAAGTATATTGATTGGTTGTGGTTCCTTCAATAGCTAATATTAGCATTGTAGTGCATGTGAGGGACTATTTTTATTTTATCTATGAATTCTCTTTCATTCTCTCTCTCTCTGCTTCCCCTTGCCCCTCTCTTGTTTGACCATCCTTTTCATATTTACCCACCCTCTACTTTCATACCCCCACACTCAGCATCCTTTTACGCACCTCAGCTCCCTCGCTAATGTTTTGCGGCACTCCATATTCTCAGTTGGCGGTGGTTTTAAATTACTTTTTTATCGTTTCAAGATGCCTGGGTGCAGGGGTGCGTGTGCATTAATACATGTGGGCAGCTTATTTTTACTATTCAAATGACAAAAATGGGTCACATCCACAATGACCATCTTTGAAAAAGAAGTGTTAAATTGAAGTGCTTCCAAAGATAGCCACAGTGGCTTTGTACATCCAGAGAGATCATTGTGGTGTGAATTTAATTTCATTTTTAGAAATTCAATTCAAAGATGATCTCCAGGGATGCACGCACATCTACGGTTGCCCTCTACTGTGAACCAAAAAGCTATGGCAAGGACAACTGACTTTGAGATTGCTTGTTTAATATCTGAGGTAAGTAATGTGTTTGTAGCAGCGGAGCGCCTTAAATCTGCTGCACACTCTACTTATACCACATTCATTCACTCATTTGCTCACTCATTCAGTTAATTGATTTATATAAGCCTCTGAAACAGTAGCGGCTCGTAGGGAGTGTTGCGGGGCGGTGGGGTGGGGCGGGGGTAGTAAACTCCGGCATACAGCTGACCGGAGCTAAGTACATAAATAAGTAAATAAAACGAATTACATTGCGTGCGCTGCAACGCCATTTGCGTTGCAGCGCACGCAATGTAATTCGTTTTATTTATTTATTTATGTACTTACCTCCGGTCGGCCATATGCCGGAGTTTACTACCCCCGCCTCACCGCCCGCAACACTCCCACTACGAGCCGCTACTGCTCTGAAATTGATACAGCGATGTTAACATCGCCTGTTTTCTGTTTTCTTTAGCCCTCTTTTTCAACTCTTAATCATCCCACTACCATAAACAATTGAAACATCTCTTCCAACTGCAAGAACACAACTGAGCATCTTTCTGAAAAAATCACCAACGTTCAGGAGGATTGGACTTTGCCTTACTCAGTTTATCTAAAACGAGTCCAAATTAAAATACCTTTGCCACTATGATCAGACTTTACATTTCTACCTAACAGATACATTAGTTGTTTTTTAGACTTTTGAGGCTGGATCACAAACCTTTTTTGACTGGCAATATTTCGGGTTCTTAGGGATAAGTTAACACCGTGTTTGGTCCAAACTTGTCTTAGCTCTGTATTATGAAAATAATACACTGAAGGTGGTAATTGTGACAAAAACATTTTTGCACATTTGTTGTGTGGCATTTTGTTGTGGTGGAAATGTGTTCTGTTGTTTTTGTGCTGCTGTGCTTTTGTGCAGCAAAACTTCAGTGTGATTTTATTGTGTTGTACTGTGGCGGTTATGCTGTATTTTGTTTTGACTCTTTTGTTGTGATGTATCGTTGTGATTTAACCCCTTAGCTGCTGGGCCTCCCTCCTCCCCCCCCACAATGCTGAGCCCTTTTGCCCTTTTTTGGCCATTTTGTGTAGCTCAGGTGTAGGGTTCCATATCTTTTTTCCACATAAGGTCTCCACGTCACAGTGGCGTCCTTTTTACAAATATACTGGGGATTCCAAAGGTACCCGGGGTTGGAGGATTCCCCTGCAGAAGACCAAGAAGATAGGCAAAATATAGCAAAGTTTTGAGTTTTTTGAGAAAAATAGGAAAAGTGCTCCAGATGTGCTCAACTAAGGGCAGCTGTAGGTTTTGGACCCTAGCTCAGCCGGCACCTAGGGAAACCTTCCAAACCTGTATATTTTTGAAACCTAGACAATTAGGGTTATCCAGGGTTGGATGACTTGCATGGCTCTCACCAGGGTATTTACCCAGAATCCCTTGCGAACCTCAAACTTTGACTAAAAAGGCACATTTTCCTTAAGTTTCTGTGATGGAAAGTTCTGGAATCTGGGGGGAGCGACAAACTTCCTACCAACCAGCATTCTCCCAAGTCTCCCAATAAAAATGATACCTCATTGGTGTGGGTAGGTCTAGTGCCGCAACAGGAAATGGCCCATAACAAAACATGGGCGCATCACATTTATCCACTCAAAACGGACCCTTTTTTTACAATGTGGGTAGCCGTAGATTTTGAATCCCAGCTCAGCCGGCACCTTGGGAAACCTAGCAAACCTGTATATTTTTTAAAACTGCACACCTAGGTCGTATCCAGGGTGGGGTGACATGTGTGACAGGTTTTTTTACCCAGAATCCATTTCAAACCATAAACTCCAAATAAAAAAACACATATTTCCTCACATTTCTGTGATGGAAAGTTATGGAATCTGGGGTGAACCCCAAACTTCCATCAACCCGCATTTTCTACAAGTCTCCCAATAAATATGGTACCTCATTTGTGTGGGTAGGCCTAGTGCCCACTACAGGAAATGGCCCCAAATGCAGCATGGACACATCACGTTGCTCCACTCAAAACGGACCATTTTTTGTAGTGTGGGTAACTGTAGATTTTGGACTCTAGCTCAGCCGACAACTATAGAAACCTAGCAAAACTGTATATTTTTTTAAAACTAGACTCCTAGGGGTTTCCAAGGTGGGGTGACTTGCGTGGCTCTCACCAGGTTGTTTTACCCAGAATCCCTTTTAAGCCTCAAACTTTGACAACAAAAAAAATATTTTCCTCAAATTTTTGTGATGGAAAGTTCTGGAATCTCCAGGAAGCCAGAAACTTCCTTCTACCCACCATTCCCCCAAGTCTCTCGATAACAATTGTTCCTCACTTGTGTGGGTAGACCTAGTGCACATAACAGAAATGGATCAAATCAAGGTCAATGGCAAGGTCTCCCATTGACCTTGGTTTGCACCATTTCTGTAATGGGCACAAGGCCCGGCCGCATATATAGGGCTATGTTTTTATTGGCACAAGTGGGGTATTGCAGAGTTGTAGGAATTTTGTGAATTCCTGCGGTTTCTGGAAGTTTCCATCACAGAAATGGAAGGAAAATGTGTGTTTTTAGGCAGCGTTTGAGGTCTGCAGAGCATTGTTGGTAAGAAAACCTTGTGGGATCCATCCAAGGCACACCACCCTGGACTCCCCTGGTTGTCTAGTTTTCAATAATGTCTGTGGTTCATAGGTTTGCATGGGTGGCGCCACAGCATGACTATAATTTCAGCACCTACCCTTGTTAACAAATCTAATTAGGGCATTTTGTTTCATTTTCTCTTGGTCCACCCACACAAGTGGGGTACCGTTTTTATCAGGAGACAGGTGGGAACTCAGCATGGTAGGAAACCTGTGGCTCCCCAACAGATTCCAGGTCTTTCCATCACAGAAATGGCCATAAGGGTACAATGGGGGGAGACACACCTTACTATTGGGTCATTATATGCCCCGAATGAGAAACTGGAACCCTTTCTTCTCTCAGCCTTGGCCGAGGTTCTCACTTCCCCGGATGCCGCGATTTTGGTTGGGGGAAATTTGAATCTTGTGATGGAGGCAAAACTAGACAGGTCAGGGCAGTGGACGCACCAAGCTGGGGCTCTCTCACTGATGGGGAGGGGATAGCTAGAAGATAGTGGATTGCATGATGTGTGGCGGGTTCAGCACCCCACTGAGAGAGTCTATACATATTACTCCGCCGCGCATAAAACGTATGCGTGCCTTGACCACTTTCTGGCCTCTACTTCACTCATGCCTAGCCTTCATTTGGCTGCAATTACTCCCCGCTCTCTTTCTGATCACACCCTGATCTCCGTTCTCCTGCCTGCGCAGCGTACTCGAGCATTCCCCCCTGGGTGGCGGCTTAGAGAGAATCTATTGCACTCTGAGGATGTGGTTAAGCGCATGCGAGACACTATAGTACATTATTTCCAGGCAAACGATATAGGTTCACACTGTCGTCGGTATGGGAGGCCCTGAAGTTGGTGGCGCGAGGGGAGTTCATCGCTATTGCTGCGGCTTACAATTCCATACGCAGAGCAAAGCGCGCTGAGTTAGAGAGGGAAGTAGGAGAGCTAGAGGTGATACATAAGCGCACAGGGGCGCCACGAGTGTGGTGGGAACTAGAGAACCGCAGGCGTATGCTGAAGCACTTAGATTTGGACAGAGCGGAGCATGCACTCCGGCGGCTGCGACACAAATTTTACCTTAGTAGTGATCGATGCGGGACGATGTTGGCACATAGGTTGCAGGCTAAGACGCAGACATCCCTAATTCAGGTGGTGCGGGATCGCTCCGGGGTACAACAGTCCGCCGATGAGCAGATTGTTGACGCCTTCCGCACCTTTTATCAACTTCTTTATACAGAGCAAGACCCGCCACCGCAAGACCCAACTACATACCAGAGTACATGTGAGATAACACCTCTTCCCCAAAACGTAACAGAGGAACTTGACTCTGAAATTCGTATCGAGGAGGTAATCTCGGCCATCGCTAGATTGAAATTGGCCAAATCACCGGGACCGGATGGATTCCCGGCCTCCTTTTATAAAACGTTTTGTACGGAGCTGGTTCCCTTTTTAACCCGATTGTTTAATTCCTTTCTTCAGACTGGAGTAGTGACGCCATCTATGTCTGAAGCGGCGATCTCTGTCATCCTGAAACCAGGTAAGGACCCACGGGTGTGTGAGTTCTACAGACCTATTTCGCTTCTTAACATTGATGCGAAGCTCTTTGCGGGAATTTTAGCGGCGCGCCTCAACCCCCTTATGGCCGACATTATAGACCCAGATCAATCGGGTTTTATACCTTCCAGGCAAGGGGGAGACAATGCCAAACGACTGTTACACCTTATCGATAGTGTACAGCGGTCGCGAAAACAGGCCTTTCCCTTATCAATAGACGCCGAAAAGGCCTTCGATCACGTAGGTTGGGGCTATCTATTTGCGGTGCTTCGCAGCTATGGGCTCGGCGATAACTTCCTGAAATGGATCAGATGCATATATTGTACTCCCAAGGCGTTTGTGCGGGTTAATGGGTGCAGGTTGGCCTTCTTTGCCATCGCCCGGGGGACACGGCAGGGTTTCCCCCTGTCCCCGCTGTTATTTGCGCTCTATATGGAGCCTTTCGCTCAGCGGATTCGAGCTAACCCTAGTGTTGTTGGTCTTAAGTTCGGGGCAGACGTCCATAAAATCAGTCTGTACGCAGACAAAGTGATTCTCTCTCTTACACAGCCTCAGACGACCCTGCCCGCTTTGCTTGACGAACTCGCTGTCTTTGGGGAAGTCTCGGGTTTTAAAGTCAACTTAGGGAAATCATTGATCCTGAACCTTTCAATTCCCCCGGTGGACGTAGAGGCCCTGCAAAGGGATTTCACATTTCACTGGACGCATACAGACATAACGTATCTGGGGGTTAAGTTGACGCCGACCATCGCTAAGACGGTTTCACTGAACTATGCCCTGTTGCTGGAGCACACGACCAAGGCGCTGGACGCCTGGTCGCGCCTTTGGTTGGCATGGTTCGGGAGGATAGCAGCGGTAAAAATGACAATTCTCCCGCGTATTCTGTATATTTTCCAGATGCTCCCGATGACTCCGCCGCCTGGAACGCTCAAGAAACTACAGGCCCTTATTAATAGGTTTGTGTGGGAAGGGAAGAAGCCACGGCACTCGCTCGCACAAATGGCATGTACGAAGGCTCAGGGTGGTTTGGGTCTACCGCTCATAGGCGGCTACTACCAAGCAGCGTGTCTACGATACATAGTAGAATGGAATAGGCCTCTGTCCAGCAAACACTGGAACTTTATGGATCAGGCAGTCGCGGGGTGAACATTTGGCGGGAGCTGTGGTTACCCCGCAAACATAGAGCATGGGGGCTGTATTCCTCTCCCGTCACTTCGCCAACCCTCAAGGTCTGGGATAGATTAGCCTTGTCAAAAGGGTGGACGTCGTTCCCGTCACCTACGTCCCCCATTGTAGACAACCCTGATTTCCCGCCGGGACAAGCATCGACAGTGTTTCAGAGATGGCGCGAGGAAGGCTGTAAGCGGGTTGGGTCCCTTTTTGACACTGAGGGGCTGCTACCCTTTGATCAACTTCGGACGGATTATGATCTTCTAGCAACGGACGCCTTCCCCTATAGCCAGGTCTGTCACTGGGTAACTAGGCCCGCCAATTATGCCCGCATGTCCAGACCCCTTACTTCGTTCGAAAAATGGTTAGTGCACAAGGTAGATGACCGCCGGCTTATCTCAGAACTGTATTCCATGCTTATGGCACATCCCTCTGGTCTTCATACGCGGGCACAGGTGTGCTGGGAAACTGAATTAGGTAGGCCCTTAACCCCTAAGGAATAGGAGCACATTCTATATAGGGCACACCATACGGCGCATAGTACTGCGGGGGCAGAGTCCGCTTTTAAAGTAGTTATGTATTGGTACTACACCCATGCCCGTGTGCACTGCTGGGACAAGACCAAATCTGATCTTTGTTGGAGGGGCTGTGGATTGACTGGAACCTTAGCACACCTACTATGGCACTGCCCGAAACTGGTGCGCTATTGGACAGCGGTCCTGGATGATATTGACGCTGCGTTTCAGATTACACTGCCCCGTTCCCCAGAATACACACTACTAGGCCTTTCCCACCCTAAAGCCTTCCTGTTGCGATCGCACAGAGGTAGGCAGATTGCATTGGCGATGCTGGCAGCCCGGCAGGTCATCCTGGCTCTGTGGGGGTCAACAACAACGCCTGAGGTATTGACTTGGGTACACCGCTTGTGGCACCTCCTAGCTATGGAGCGCATGTCGCTCAGTGTGGAGGGGAAGGGTAAAGACTTTGTGAAGTTATGGGGCCCCTTTTTGCAACTACTCACGAAAGACCTACGAGAAGTGACATGTCCTAAATCCCTTCAGATCCTCAAGTTACTGCCACTAGAGCCCCTCGGTCACATTCACAAATTGGTAGGCTGCACATGAACCCTGTAATGAGTGATACCCTGGAATACGGGTCTACGACATAAGGTTGAGCTGGTGCGGAGAGGGGGGGGATGGGATGGGGGGATGGGGGGGATATTTGTCCTGGTTGTTTTTCATGTGTCTTGTTTTTGTTATTTTTCAAATGTCTCTATACTGGAAGTCAACACAGATGCCCTACACGTTCGCTTAGTGCGCGGCCGACCTCCGGGTTGTGTGCCTGAAAGCTGTGTACATATGCTCATGTCTCGCTCTGCTGGCCTTGAGATGTAGGCAGGAAGCTGTGTTCATACATTCTGATTTCCATCCAATAAAAACGATTGATTCATAAATTATGTGGGCGAACACAGAGGTCAGACACAGAAGGCCCCTACTTAGTCGGGGGAATGGAAGGGGTGCAACCATGCCACAGATGGAGTACTCTTCACCACAGTGACACCAATGCTCCATTCACGTATATATCAGGCGGGCTGACCATTATCTTCATGGTAAGGATACTCTGTTTCCATTGTGATGGAGTATCTTTACCACCACAGATATAAATCTGGAACTTATTTTTTAAAGTTAATCCACCACTTACACTGGTTGGTTTGAGCACCTCTAGAAATGCTAGCTTCAAAGCATAAATACTTATGGCACCGGATGACACCCTGCTAATTTTGCGCACTGCAATGGGGCTCCAAGCAGAATTAAATGCCTTTGTCTCCTTCTGTGAGGAAAGAGGTCTAGAACTAAATTCCTCAAAGTCCAAAGTAATGACTATTAACCCTCATAGAACTTATAGAGGAAACCTGCTTATAGAGGGGATCCCCCTTGAGAAAGCCCCATATTTTGACTTTCTGGGAGTTAGGTTAAGTGATAGTCAGACGTGGGGTCCCAAATTAGAGAAAATAAAACCATCCTCCAAATGAAAACCTCAGCCATGGGGAGAAAGTACAGGGCTGCCTCAGGAGGCACTCTGTCTCCGGTCATCACTGTGTATAGAGCAACAGCGGTAGCATCAGCAACTTATGGAGCTGAGATCTGGGGCCATGCACCAGCAGAGGTGTTGACAAGGGTCGAAAATAAGTTCATAAGGGGCCTTTTTAATCTTCCCCCAAGCTACCTATTACCCCATTGAGGCTCGATCTAACCCTAAACCCAATACACCTAGTGGCTCTACTCAAACCCTTGCTATACTGGATTAGACTGTGGTCCAAAAAGGGAACTAGTAACGTTTAGGGACAGTGTGAAAGAGCAAGTGACCCTCGATAGGGACGTATGTACATCATGGTTGAAGGTGATAAAGGACATATCACATAGAATAGGCATGGTTAATCTATGGAACACCCCGGAGCTGATCATTAAAAGTGATGCCCAGGAAGCAAAAACCCGGTTCTGGGACGAAATTGTAATGCAAACCTGGAAAGCATACCAGGAAAACACCGTAACTGGTCAGTTCCTCTCCCGCAAATGTACACCTAGCCTAGAGCCTTACATGGATCGAATGTACCCTTACCATTCTAAATGTTTATACGTTCAATTCAGGTGTGGCATACTCCCCCTGAGAACTCACACTATGAAATGGGACAGGACATTTCCAAACTCCAAGTTCTGCCAAAATTGCCCTACTATCGCGGAATCGGTAGAACACTTCATGTTCTTCTGGCCACAATACAGAAACCCACTTAAGAAATGACTGATAGTGGCACTAAATTCCAAAGGTGTGAGACACTGCAGGGAAGCAGTAAGGCTCCTCAAGAGTGACACTAGGGAACTTCTAGCATTGGTAGTCTCGCGCTATTTGGTCTGTGGTTAGAATCAGAGGAAGAAGGCTATAGATAACTCCCCTTCTTTGATAGCCAGGTCGCAGTAAAAGTATTGAAGGTTTATTTAGCGTCTTATTATCCTCCATGTCGTACATTTTTATGTCGATATCCGGGATATTGCCACTTTGTATGGCTTGTCTATCAAATGGTTTTATCTACATATGAATTCTTATATTTATGAAGAATGCTTATACAATATGACAATCTTGTTGCTACTGGTTATAGTAGCTTGTTTTATCTATCACCAATTATTTTTAACCATTGTTAATTTTAACCTAATGTGAAAAGGAAGTTTGTGTGATGTTTTTACCGAAACTGTACTGAATTGTATATCTTTTCGGATTTTGTGGCCGAAATAAAAGGTTTGATAGATACTTATAAAAGTATCTGAATATTGAAACTAAGACTACTGTAGGTGAGCCATTAAGCTGTGCCAAGGCACCAACCGCTTTATGGTCCATTTACACGTCATTCACCCACCACACACAATACTTTCATACCGCCAGCCATGGGCCTAATCCAACAAATCAGTGCACTCTCATTAACATACTTCCGCCATGTAAGGGCCCATCACATTCATACGCCACAGGACAGAATCCCCATTTATGTGCAGACATGTTGACAGTTAATGCATCCACAACCATCACAAATAAATAAACCTTTTGACAACATTTCTACCACCGGTCAAGTAGCTTCTTCCATTCTGAACATTGCTGAATGCATGCCTAGTGAAACTTTACAAATGGCTCCCATGACAGCCACATGTGGCTCATTAAAACATGTCTTACATGCATCTTTAGTGCACTCACTCTGGTAAATCCATCTCCTTTCAGTTTCTGGATGCAAGGTGGAGGATATTCGAGTATGCCTTAGAGGCTTTATTTCTTGATATAAGTGAGCATATCTACCTTTGAGACTAAGGCAAACATGCTGAGGAATACTGCCTAAGTTCACTACAGAGAAAGTCATAAATTATGAAGAATGGCCATTTTGATACACAAGCTAGTCCAGGAGAATGCAACATATGTCACGTCCACTGTTATGTGCAGTGCTGTGACTGTAATGCATGTCATACAGTAAACTGAACACATACACATGCTAAATTCTGATGGAGAATGAACATGGCAAGCAAGAAAAACATTTTACCTATACGTGTAGCATTGGGTGCAGAGTTCACTGTAGTGATACGAGAGGGTATCCTATTGCCAATGCTAGAGCAGTCAGGGCTGATCCATGGAGTTACATAGTAGAAGAGTCAAGTGTTCAGCTTCATGTTGTATGCACTCATTTTAGAGACAGCGCATATGTGTAGAGGCAGGCCATTACGCACTTTTGGAGCCAATTAGGGGAAGTATATTCTCCTTGTTCTGGTGCTGCCTATGCTTAGCAAATGTGTCTGGAAGGTTCCTGAAATCTGTGGCGGTATTGAGGTATGCCGGACCAGTTCTGCATAAGAATTTGAATGTGTGTTTCAAGAGTTTGAACAGAGCTGTGGATTGGTACAGTAAAGTTGTTTCAGGTTCCAGGTGTGTGCCTTTTGGGATGCTGAGGAAGGAGGATGCCGGCTGTGTTCTTTATGATTTGGAGTCATCTGCTTATTTGAGAGAGGGAGTAATTCACTATAGAGGCGAGTGCTGTGCCAATGGGTTTGAATCTGTAAGTGAAGATGAAGTGATGGCATGTGTATCTGTACTACCTTTACTACCTGCCTTCTACCTGTGCAATATCCCTGTGAAAGCACACCGAGTTAAGTTTTTCTTACCCGTTCATGTCTTTGTACTCATCAGAGTCCTGACTAATCCTGTATACTTGCCAAGTGAACCTATAATAACGCCTTCCGTCGCTAGTTACTTGAAGCTCATGAAAACGTGTCTTTCATGTGCCTTCAGTGCACTCACTGTGCTAATTCCAAGTTGGGGGGTGTCCCAGTATGCCTCTGAGGCTTCATTCTTCTAACTGAGTGTCCATCTCTACCTTTGAAACTAAGGAAAACATGCTGGGAAATACTGCCTATGTTCCATAAAGTATTAAGCCAAACAACTGTCCTGTGGGACGCATTCAACAACACTTCTACTTTTGCTTTGAAAGTGTGCACTGCAAACTCAATTAATAAATTGTCTCATAACTAATATTATTGAAAAAGGGTACAGAGCTCAATATCTTGTATGATGTTTACACATCTTTAGTATAAGGACTATATACATTTCATTATATATCCAAAATATTTTAGATGACCCAGTGCTCAGACAGTGAACAAGTATATATATATATGTGTGCTGAACAGATCCCAAGATTGCATAGGATTTTATATCATACAAAAATAAGTGTAAATCTGTCTGTTCATAAATGGTATCTCCTGGCAAGGTATAACATGTTTTGAAAGAAACATATGAAGGGGAGGTTGACGTTTTGACCTATAGTTAGTCTTCAGGTCTCATCAGACCAAAAGTCATCTGACTAAACTTCCCCAGAAACTGTGGAATCTTGTGACTTTCAATAAGGCATCCTATAAGCAATACATGCAAGAATAATTAAAGACAGAGGGGCCGATTCCGATTCGGGCCGGAAAACATACCGACCGACTCGGTACAGGAATATAGTCCGACCGACACGTACCGGCGTTGCACGACCTGGGAAGTACGATGAAATGCATGTGAATCACGACCGACTCGTACGGAACTCAAGCCGAACGACCGAACCGGACGGAAACAAGCTATCCGGCCGGGAAACCACGCGAATAGAACCGACCGACACGCACCAGGAATCAACCCGAACAAAGCGTACCCGCGAACTCCGACCCGCGCAGTACGATGCAATGCGTGGAAAAACAGACCGAGTCGCACGGAGCGCAAGCCGAACGACCGACACGCATACAAAAGCCAGCCGAAGGAAGCCAATACTCGGCGACCGACGCGTACGCCGCACAAGAAACCCTGCAGAAACACAGCGTGGACGACTCGGAGAAGCTCGCACGAGACAACTGCAGCGTCCTACTCGGTCAGAAGAACGTCTCCTACATGCACAAAAAATACTAAGGAAAAAAACAAAAAAAAGGGCCAAACAAGCAATGACAAAGGCAATAAATACAGGGGAAAAAAACATGGAACAAGGACACACCCCCAACTCCACCTATATAAAGGCCACACATCCCTACCATGATCCTTTGCAAATTCAACACACCTGCCAGCACAGAACACCATCACACAGCAACCACAGACACACTCACAGCTCATCCATCACACAAGCCACACACCATTAGCACCTCAACAAATAGCACCCTCACATACACCCAGCAAAACCTACACTCACACACCCTCACCTGCACACACACACACACCAATCCCCACCACCACCCATCACCATGCCCCCAAAGAAGAATCCAAAGTTCCTAGACAGTGAATTGGAAGTCCTGGTAGATGAGATCCTCAGGGTAGAGCCACAGTTGTTTGGTACATTGGTACAACAGACCCCCATGTCGCAGAAAACCAAGATGTGGCAGAGGATCGTCGACAGGGTCAACGCACAATCACCATGTCTGCGCACAAAGGAAGACATCCAGAACAGGTGGTATGATGTGCGCAGGAGGGTCAGGGACCTACTAAAGAAGGATTACATCGTGAGTCAGCACACCGGCAGTGGCCCTCCTGCGAAACCACTATACCTCAGGCCCTGGGAGGAGAAGGTGCGGGCCATCCTACCACCAGTGAGCGTATATGGACTATCAAACATCCCAGAGCCTGGTGAGTACACAACAAATATACACAATATTGTGTGACAATACACACACATCACTGTCAAGGGGATAGTCAAACCATGCACCCTTAGCAAATACACAGCAATCAAAAGATAATCACCCCAAGATTTGTCTGTCAGTCAGATAAACACAATACATGCCATCTCATAGTGACATGTAACTGTGTCAAGATATGTACAAACATAACTACAAATACAGCAAGGCAGTGGCACAAATGCAACCAACAAACACAGTTAGACATTTTGCCACCACTAGAACACCACCTCACAGGGAAGAACACTCAAAGGAAAGAATTATGTGTATGCTGGTGAAGTCAGTGTAGCCGATAGCATGATGGGAGTTGTAGTCACAGATATTGGTCACACTCACAATTGGCCCATCAACACCACTCTGAACCATGCTCACATCACAGGGAGTGGAAAACAACTGACAAGATGGCTGACACTGGGTACTGCTGTGGGGAGCACAAGCCCCTGCTGGGAACTGGGCACCAACCAACAGCAGGACACCACTGACTGACATCCTGAAAGCCAACTTGCACTCCCTGCAATGGAAGCACCTTCCATGGTGGGATATCTGGCTGGGTGGGAAGGAGGACTGACAGCTATGACCATAGTCACCAGCAGCTTTTCTCACACACCCCCTTAACACAAACTCCACACAACTCACCTGGGAGAATGCATTGCCTCACACTCTAATTAAATATCCCACAAAGAACAACCAGACTGGGTTATGCTGTGTGAAGCACAGGGACACTCTTGGGACTTGTAGCCAAACAAACGCCAGGGCAACACTGTCAGCCATCCTGTCAGCACAGGCACACTACCCCACAGGGAAGCAGAGTCAAAAGGAAGGAAGTATGGGCATGCTGGGAAGGGGGTGTAGGCCATAGCATGATGGGAGTTGTAGTCACAGATATTGGTTACCCTCACAATTGGCCCATCAACACCACTCTGAACCATGCTCACATCACAGGGAGTGGAAAAGAACTGACAAGATGGCTGACACTGGGTACTGCTGTGGGGGGCACAAGGCCCTGCTGGGAACTGTGCACCAACCAACAGCAGGACACCACTGTCAGCCATCTTGCCATTGCTGTCACACTCACACACAGTGAAGTCCACTCAAAAGGAAGGAAGTATGGGCATGCTGGGAAGGGGGTGTAGGCCATAGCATGATGGGAGTTGTAGTCACAGATATTGGTCACCCTCACAATTGGCCCATCAACACCACTCTGAACCATGCTCACATCACAGGGAGTGGAAAACAACTGACAAGATGGCTGACACTGGGTACTGCAGTGGGGAGCACAAGGCCCTGCTGGGAACTGTGCACCAACCAACAGCAGGACCTCACTGTCAGCCATCTTGCCATTGCTGTCACACTCACACACAGTGAAGTCCACTCAAAAGGAAGGAAGTATGGGCATGCTGGGAAGGGGGTGTAGGCCATAGCATGATGGGAGTTGTAGTCACAGATATTGGTCACCCTCACAATTGGCCCATCAACACCACTCTGAACCATGCTCACATCACAGGGAGTGGAAAACAACTGACAAGATGGCTGACACTGGGTACTGCTGTGGGGAGCACAAGGCCCTGCTGGGAACTGTGCACCAACCAACAGCAGGACACCACTGTCAGCCATCTTGCCATTGCTGTCACACTCACACACAGTGAAGTCCACTCAAAAGGAAGGAAGTATGGGCATGCTGGGAAGGGGGTGTAGGCCATAGCATGATGGGAGTTGTAGTCACAGATATTGGTCACCCTCACAATTGGCCCATCAACACCACTCTGGACCATGCTCACATCACAGGGAGTGGAAAACAACTGACAAGATGGCTGACACTGGGTACTGCAGTGGGGAGCACAAGGCCCTGCTGGGAACTGTGCACCAACCAACAGCAGGACCCCACTGTCAGCCATCTTGCCATTGCTGTCACACTCACACACAGTGAAGTCCACTCAAAAGGAAGGAAGTATGGGCATGCTGGGAAGGGGGGTGTAGGCCATAGCATGATGGGAGTTGTAGTCACAGATATTGGTCACCCTCACAATTGGCCCATCAACACCACTCTGAACCATGCTCACATCACAGGGAGTGGAAAACAACTGACAAGATGGCTGACACTGGGTACTGCTGTGGGGAGCACAAGCCCCTGCTGGGAACTGTGCACCAACCAACAGCAGGACACCACTGACTGACATCCTGAAAGCCAACTTGCACTCCCAGCAATGGAAGCACCTTCCATGGTGGGATATCTGGCTGGGTGGGAAGGAGGACTGACAGCTATGACCATAGTCACCAGCAGCTTTTCTCACACACCCCCTTAACACAAACTCCACACCACTCACCTGGGAGAATGCATTGCCTCAAACTCTAATTAAATATCCCACAAAGAACAACCACACTGGGTTATGCTGTGTGAAGCACAGGGACACTCTTGGGACTTGTAGCCAAACAAACGCCAGGGCAACACTGTCAGCCATCCTGTCAGCACAGGCACACTACCCCACAGGGAAGCAGAGTCAAAAGGAAGGAAGTATGGGCATGCTGGGAAGGGGGTGTAGGCCATAGCATGATGGGAGTTGTAGTCACAGATATTGGTCACCCTCACAATTGGCCCATCAACACCACTCTGAACCATGCTCACATCACAGGGAGTGGAAAACAACTGACAAGATGGCTGACACTGGGTACTGCTGTGGGGAGCACAAGGCCCTGCTGGGAACTGTGCACCAACCAACAGCAGGACACCACTGTCAGCCATCTTGCCATTGCTGTCACACTCACACACAGTGAAGTCCACTCAAAAGGAAGGAAGTATGGGCATGCTGGGAAGGGGGTGTAGGCCATAGCATGATGGGAGTTGTAGTCACAGATATTGGTCACCCTCACAATTGGCCCATCAACACCACTCTGGACCATGCTCACATCACAGGGAGTGGAAAACAACTGACAAGATGGCTGACACTGGGTACTGCAGTGGG
Source organism: Calotriton arnoldi (assembly GCA_963921515.1). NCBI lineage: Eukaryota > Metazoa > Chordata > Amphibia > Caudata > Salamandridae > Calotriton > Calotriton arnoldi. The sequence goes on along the minus strand of CAWUFW010018710.1, from coordinate 1,381 downwards.
GAGCACAAGGCCCTGCTGGGAACTGTGCACCAACCAACAGCAGGACCCCACTGTCAGCCATCTTGCCATTGCTGTCACACTCACACACAGTGAAGTCCACTCAAAAGGAAGGAAGTATGGGCATGCTGGGAAGGGGGTGTAGGCCATAGCATGATGGGAGTTGTAGTCACAGATATTGGTCACCCTCACAATTGGCCCATCAACACCACTCTGAACCATGCTCACATCACAGGGAGTGGAAAACAACTGACAAGATGGCTGACACTGGGTACTGCTGTGGGAGCACAAGCCCCTGCTGGGAACTGTGCACCAACCAACAGCAGGACACCACTGACTGACATCCTGAAAGCCAACTTGCACTCCCAGCAATGGAAGCACCTTCCATGGTGGGATATCTGGCTGGGTGGGAAGGAGGACTGACAGCTATGACCATAGTCACCAGCAGCTTTTCTCACACACACCCTTAACACAAACTCCACACAACTCACCTGGGAGAATGCATTGCCTCAAACTCTAATTAAATATCCCACAAAGAACAACCACACTGGGTTATGCTGTGTGAAGCACAGGGACACTCTTGGGACTTGTAGCCAAACAAACGCCAGGGCAACACTGTCAGCCATCCTGTCAGCACAGGCACACTACCCCACAGGGAAGCAGAGTCAAAAGGAAGGAAGTATGGGCATGCTGGGAAGGGGGTGTAGGCCATAGCATGATGGGAATTGTAGTCACAGATATTGGTCACCCTCACAATTGGCCCATCAACACCACTCTGAACCATGCTCACATCACAGGGAGTGGAAAACAACTGACAAGATGGCTGACACTGGGTACTGCTGTGGGGAGCACAAGGCCCTGCTGGGAACTGTGCACCAACCAACAGCAGGACACCACTGTCAGCCATCTTGCCATTGCTGTCACACTCACACACAGTGAAGTCCACTCAAAAGGAAGGAAGTATGGGCATGCTGGGAAGGGGGGTGTAGGCCATAGCATGATGGGAGTTGTAGTCACAGATATTGGTCACCCTCACAATTGGCCCATCAACACCACTCTGAACCATGCTCACATCACAGGGAGTGGAAAACAACTGACAAGATGGCTGACACTGTGTACTGCAGTGGGGAGCACAAGGCCCTGCTGGGAACTGTGCACCAACCAACAGCAGGACACCACTGTCAGCCATCTTGCCATTGCTGTCACACTCACACACAGTGAAGTCCACTCAAAAGGAAGGAAGTACGGGCATGCTGGGAAGGGGGGTGTAGGCCATAGCATGATGGGAGTTGTAGTCACAGATATTGGTCACCCTCACAATTGGCCCATCAACACCACTCTGAACCATGCTCACATCACAGGGAGTGGAAAACAACTGACAAGA